>CM017196.1:19732709-19757709 GCA_004837865.1 Musa balbisiana | reverse complement strand
TGATGTTCTTCTTATTTCTTTTCAAGTGAACTATAAATCATGCATTAATTTTAATATGGCACTTGATCTGTATTTCGATTTCTCTGATCTAAGCATTAACAAGAATAAATCTAAAATTCTCTTTCCTACGTCGCACGTATCAAATATCATATTTGTAATTTTTTTAGTATTAAAAAAATGACCATTAAAAAAAATCGATGGGCAAACTGAGGTAAAGAATAGAAGCTTGAAAATTTTACTTAGAAGCTATGATGACAAGAATATTAAGTAGTGTGATCTCATTCTTCCACAAATTGAGTTTGCCTACAATCGTTCTACGCATCTTAGTATTCGTAAGAGTCTTTTTGAGGTTGTTTATGGTGCTAATTCTATTGAAATTCAAAAAAGTACCTAGCTTCCTCTAAAGAGTTCTCCAAAAATGATTAAGAAATTTTGAATCTCGTTCAGACACCATAGTTCTTGGAATACTATGCAATTTAACAATCTCCTTAAAATATAAATCTGCATTATTCAATTTATTGCAGGGAACAAAGTGAGACATTTTGAAATTCGATCAATAATAACCATTATAAAATCCTTGTTCCTTTGAGTTCTTGGCAGTCCCAAAATGAAATCAAGACACACATCCTCTCATGGAGCATTTAACACAGGCAATGGAGTGTATAATCCAGAATTTTGACTTCTTGTTTTTGCCAAATGACATACTCAACTTTACTTTACATATCTCTTCACATCTCTAAATATCTTTGGCCAATAGAAGTTTGATTGAACTCAACTTTACTTTACATATCTCTTCACATCTCTAAATATCTTTGGCCAATAGAAGTTTGATTGAACAAGAACTAGAGTCTTGTCTCTACCGAAATATCCACCCAAAATACTAGAGCTTTAGCTAGAATTACTTATCTTAAAGAATAAGATGGAACACATAAAGCATTAGCTCAAAAAAGAAAATTATTGAAGATAGAAAATTGTTGCAAGGAACCTGATTTGCAATTATATCATATTAAGCCGAAATCCACGTCATTCTCATACTCATAGAGATCTTTGAAAGTTTCAAATCCAACCACTTTGACTTCCATTACTGATAATAAAGAATGCTTTCTGCTCAATGCGTCAGCAACTACATTTTAAACATCAGATTTATGCTTGATTGTAATATTATAAGATTGCAAAAACTCCACCTAAGCTGCATGCCTCTTATTTAGCTTATGCTAGTGATTAATGAACTTTAATGTCTCTTAGAACATAGGACAAATGGCTTAGCAAGAAGATATTGATTCTAATAAGATAAACCTTAATAAATGGCATAAAACTTTTTATTATAGGTAGAATATTTCTTTCTCGTATCATTCAACTTTTCATAAAAAAATGCAATGGGCTTTCTGTTTTGACTCAAAACATCACTAATTCTCACATTAAATGCATCACATTCAACCTCGAACACATTGTCAAAATTTGGTAGAACTAAGATAGGAGCTTCGGTCATCTTTTTTTTCAAAAGCTCAAAATATCATTAGCCTAATTAGCCCATTTGAATTTATCACATTTCAGACATTCGGTGATTGGAGCAATAATAGAGCTGAAACCCTTGATGAATCTTTTGTAAAAGGAAGTTAAGCCATGGAAACTCCTCACATCATGCAATGAAGCAGGTGTCGGCCAATTGAGAATAGCTTCAACCTTACTTTGATTTATCTTAATTCCATCTTTTGAAACAACATACCCCAAAAACACAACACTAGAAGTAAAGAAATCAAACTTCTTTAGATTAGCTTAAAGCTTTTGTTGTCTCAAAATAAGAAAGATCTCTTTCAAATGATTCATATACTCATTTTCGCTCTTGTTGTATACCAATATATCGTCAAAGTAGACTATAATAAATATTCTAATGCATGGCTTAAGTATGTGATTTATAAATCTCATGAAAGTACTAGGAGCATTAGATAGCCAAAATGGCATAATCAACCATCCATATAAGCCTTCTCTAGTTTTAAATTCTATTTTTTACTCATCTTCGGGCTTCATTCTTATTTGGTGATAGCCACTTTTCAAATCAATTTTAGAGAAAATATAATCACCACACAATTAATCAAATAAATTATCTAACCTTCGAATAAGAAAATGATAGTCCAATGTAACTTTATTGATGGTACGATTGTCCACACACATTCTCTAAGAACCATCCTTCTTAGGCACTAACAAGGTTGGAACTACACAAGGAATCATGCTCTCCAGAATCAATCCCTAGACAAGTTTTTCATGTTCCTTAAGACTCATTCTATAGGCTGCCTTGTTAGGTAGAATAACCCTTGGACTAAGATCAATATTATGCCAGATATCTCTCAAAGGTGGAAGGCCATATGGAATCTCTTCCGGTATAACATTTTTAAACTTCTCCAGGATTTGTTTCATGATTGCTGATGTCTCCTTATGTTGTTCATTCTCCTCTACTACTACTAGAGTCATAATATGACCACCCCTGTCTAATTCACCCTTGCATTCATCATAAGACATAAAAGCGGTAACTTCCTTCTTTGGTGCACTGATTTCAAAAGGTTGTAATTGAGTTAAAATAATCTTCCTTTCATTCACCTTAAAAGAATATGTATGTTTATAGTCATCATACAATACTCTCTTATCAAAATGCTAATGTCTACCCAACAGCAAATGACATGCGTCCACACGAGCAACATCACACCATACTTCGTCTTTATAATACTTGCCAATAGAAAATGAAACTAAACATCTTTTAGTTATCTTAATGTCATTTCCCTTTTGTAACCAACATAACTGGTATCGATATGGATAAGGGATTGGAATCGATGTCCAACTTTAGCTTCTGCACCATCTCCAAAGATACCACATTCTCAAAGCTGCCACTATCAATGATTACCAAGCACACATTGCCAAGAGAAATGCATTTAGTGTGAAACACACTTTTTCTCACCCAACTTTCATCCTCAGCCACATAAGACACTTGTAAGCTACGTTGCAATATAATAGACAAACCATGATTTGCACAACTAATCTCTTCCTCATCTTCATCATATTTTGGTTTGTTATTAGCTTCATCTTCTCCTCCATCATTATGATCTTCAACCAAAGTAACAACCCTCCTATTTGGACAATTTGAAGCAATATGCCCAAAACTATGATATTTGAAGCATTTTCAACCACTTAGGGTAGAAGAATTAGGTTTTTTTTTTGTTGCTAGCTGATTCTTTACCCTTTTCTTGCACCTTCGATATCACTTTGCTTTGGACAATAGGCTTGGAACTTCCTTCACAAACTATATCTTTTCCATTCCGCCTTGACATGATCTCTAGCCTTTAGCTCTGATACCAAACTGATATTGGGAGTGATGCAACGGGGTAAAGCAGAATAGATTTTAATAGAAAACAGATAGTAGAGTTGTATTTTATAGAATGGGTATTTCGGATAGAAAAGTCACAATAAACAAGGAACAAACTCTCGAAGAAAAGTCGCAGTACAATTGTATTTGCTAGAATGATTGTTTTTAATAGAAAAGACATGAACTCACAATAAAACTTAAATAAGATCGAAAAATAGTTCACCACTAAGTTAAAATCACAAAGGGATACAAAAGTTCACCACTCTAAGAATTATAAACGAGGATACAGAACTGAAAACAAAAGACTCACTACTCAAGGACGTATCCAAGAGATACAGAATATGAGGGAGTTCTCCAAGAGAGCTTCCGCCAAAGTACCATCAGTTTCTAAAGTTTTTTCTAAACTCTAAACATCAAAATAAATACTAGTGCATGAAACAACCTTTCATACATAGGGAATTTCGAAATTAAGTATTTTACAACTGCTAACCAACTCCTTTAATACATTCCTTGGTCACGAAAATTACTTTATGTATAGAATATACTGATGAACTATCATATTTGAGTATATTGAGTTATAAGACGATAAGACAATATTATTGGTTGAAAAAAATATTATAACATCAATAATATCCATATAAACAGAAACATATTATAATAAATGAGGTATTTTTATATCAATTTGTTAGTCCTAGTAAGCTTAGGAAAGATATCAAAACTAAGGATGGCGAAAAAAAAAAAAAAAGATTATCACGCAAGCTGTTAAAGTTGTTCTCGTAAATTCCGTTGCTATCCCTACTCACGTGATAATGAACTCATGGATTTCTAAAAACTCATCAAATGAAGCAAATATATATATATATATATATATATATATATATATATATATATATATATATATATATATATATATATATATATATATATATTTGGAATGATAATAGCTCGTATAACAAGCTCACCATCCCTAATTGGGATTGCATCACTTCTCAAAAAAAATAATGGGTCTATAAGTATGTGATTTACATACACATGATCAGGAAGTCCATTGGGGCTAAATGTATAACTCTTTAATTAATAAAAAAATAATTTATGAACTAATCTCCTTCTTATTAAATATGAAACTCTTGATCCTTAAAATTTTAATACTAAACAAGCCACTTCTTAGCTTTGGAGAGGGTTAACCCATCTCTTCATAATATAAAGGGATAACTTAGTATATTAATAGGTAACTTGTACTGTCAATATTTGGATCGATCCTTGACTTATCAAGATACCTCTCAATTGATGACCAGCATTTATAAATATGAATAAGGTGGAGAACTTTTGTGTTGTTTCTAATTTATTTCTATTGCGGATTGAAATATATCTATCCTTGAATTACTTTTTCACCTTGATTTTATCAACTAAAATTTTGAGATCAATATTTCCTTACATCCTTGTGATGAGTTGTGGATTTGGCCTCCCCTCTAGTGGTATTCTCTAGTCAAAGTAATTATAGATTTTTTAGTATAAACAAAAACTTACAGAATTACAATCGAAGATGCAATATTTCTTTAGAAACTAATTTGATATAGGCTGCTTCACCTTAACTTGAGCGACTAGATTTTATAATGCATATTAAATTTTTGTAGTCATGTTTGCAAATTATAGTTAGACTCTCCCTCCCACATTTTCTTCCTCTTTCGTTTTCTCATGCTAAAATTTTGTCTAATCAAAATTTAACTATTATTTCCATCATTTTTTGATTGATTAATAGTGTACGGATACGAGAGGTATAAGATTTAGATAACTCTTTAGCTAAATATTGTAGAAATTTTAATGTAAATTCTCTTTGGTCAATTTAGATGGTTTATAATAATTATCTTTTTTGCAAACATCATTCCAATCTACTTTCTATTTGGTGCTAGGTTATTTTATTAATTAATGAGAAATTTTATTTTTTTCACCATGTATAAGGGGTGCCAAAGTTTCCCTTCAGGAATATTTTCGAAGAGAAACCTCAAGAAGCTAAGGTTATTTTGAAGTGTGATGGATCTTTTAACTCTTCTTTGGAGATGATAAATATTGGTTATATTTTCTAAGTCTCCGTGGGGCCAAAATATTATAACTAGTTGTGGGAAGGAATGTCTCCTGTTACCGAGCAAGGTTTCAATAATCTTCAGATAAAATCAACTGTCACAGCTAAAACATGTCTCAGTAATATTTCTTTCATTCCGTGAGTCATGTAGAACTTGCCAAATCAGCAAATATGGTTAAATTATCTTACTTGTCTAGAGCTGAAATTGAGGAAGTCCATTTTTTTAGCCATTAGTGCCCGTAGTAACAATTTTTTATTGTTACTGGGGAAATGTCACTCCGTTGCATTTGTGCAATAGGAGTTCGCTGTCTTTTGTCGATCATCCAGGATGATTGAATAAAGTTTTTTTAAATAAAAAAATAAAAAAATAGATACATTGTAATAAATATAATAAATTTTTTTTTATAAAACTTATAATAAAAAGACTTGAGTACTCATGGAAAAATGTAAACATTTTTGGTAAACAAATAAAAACCTAAGGGTGTTTTAGTCTTCTTAAGATTCAAGGATCTGATCAATGAATTAAACCGGCAGACAAATTGGAAACTACTGTTCCAAGTCTTTCTTCGGCAGCTGTTGAAGCTTCCAACTTGGATTTGGCTTCGAACAGCTTCGAAATTGAGGTGTTGAATCTTCGCTTCTGCAATGTGAATCACTTCTTCCCTTGCGAGATCCATGGCGACCATGAACTGAATGCTTTCTTTCTAACTGAAGCTAATTTCTTCTCTTGCTGCAGTCAGTTCAGCTTCTGCAAACTCACTGCCTTATCCTCGTATAAGCACCTTCCTCTCTCTCTCTCTCATTATTTGATTTGCTCATCATTTCTATCTGATAGCTGTCTTCTCCATTGCTCGAGCTAATTGCATGTCATCTTGCAACATCTGAACCAGTGATTCTAAGCTTCATTTCGAGTTCCTTTCCTTTTAACTATTGAGCTCTCTTAGCAGTTTGATAAAACTGGCTACCCATCAAGCTCTTATAAACTAACTCAAATCACTTTCACTCATACTAAAGTTCGGAGGATGATAGAAAAAAATATTTATCCCAATTATGATGTAACGCATTGCACCATGATAAGCAAGGAAAAGTTGGATCTGGATTAATAATTGAGTCATATATACATTAATTTAATATAAAATATTAAAAATAAATATTTTACTCATATGGTAGAATATCTTTCAAGTTAAGCCTACTATAAAAAGCACATCAGGTTACAATAATCAAGGTCAAAAATTATTTATCAATCACTCATACTTTTTGTTGACAGATCATGTCAAAAACCCTATGATCTTGATCTTTTGTATACAACAACATCCAATCGAATTTTCAAAACCATCTCAACTTCATCCAATTTCTTTGTAAACTACATTATCAACATCCACCCCATCAAAGAAGGTGTTATACAAAATACTATCTAATATTGATTGGGAAACTAATTTATCAATTGATTTCAAAATATTTATCTACAAATTAGTTTTTCTATTAACAATGTAGTATCATTTTTTTAACCTTATGGTATGTTTCGTCACACACCTCTTTTTTTTTCTTGTAATATGAATATATATCAAAACAATTATACCATTTCTATGTTTATATTTATCAAATCAAAATAATCTAATTTATGACTAGTCATTTAATAGTACTGATTTATACTGTAAGGCGGCAAAAAGATACGATACATAAGAATGCACCACCTAAGGTCGAGATCTTTTAGATGGAATTGGGTGGGATCTCAATCACAATTTGTTATATGTATTATTTCTTAGTGACATGATAGAATAATTTAGGTTGATTTATTAACTTTTTGGTTCAATTACTATTTTTTTTTCTTTTCTTCAGTTTAACATAAGATTGCATTTTAAGTATTGGTATGCTTTTGCTAACAGATATAGTTTGGATGTCGTAAGATTTAGACAAACTAGTTAATTTCGCAATAAATGATATGAAAATGGGTCAAAATCAAATCAAGTCCGGTCAAACTTGATTGGAAAATCCTGGTTGCATTCGCATCAAACTTGTGTTCGCAATTCCAAACTCCGATCAGATCCAGATATATGATAACGTTATAGGCAGTTGACTCGATTGACTCGGTCTAAATTGGGGGATGGAAACGAACGCCCGCCGCGTCCTCCGACGCGGTGCGGCCAGGCGGCCGGCGAGTGCGCCGCCGGAGCCTGCGCGCTCTGCGTCTGCTGCCCCCTGATGCTGCTCTGGCACTGCGTCAAGCTCCCACTCGCCGCAGCCTGGCGGGAGACGCGTCCTCCTCGACGCCTCCTCATCCTACATTGACATGGAACTCGACGCCGCCGGCGATCTCCTGTGGCGGCCGCCCTCCAAGCGGAGACTTCTTCGGAGATGAGGATAGAGAGAAGGGACGAAGCTTCCATCGTTGGCCTTCCTCTGCGTCTGTTCCGTTCTAATTCTTCCTTCTTGTATTCTTGATGTACACCCTCATCCTTCTTGTATTTTTGTTCATTGTAACCACAGCAGATTCAGCTGAATGATCGTTTCTTTGTATATTTAGCTGATACATGAGATCTGTCTGATTTACATCAGAGCTCCTTCCATGGTGCATCTACATTGGCTAGCTTGCTTGCTTGATGGGTACTGCCTACAGAATCTCTTATTGACAACGGGAAGAGTCCATCGATGGGGGGCCGAAATGATGGCAACCGGTTTCACCCCCTCCACTGCAACTCTCCGAACCCTGGACTGTACTGCGCTGTTCTCTGCTCCACGGCATGGGCTCCCCCATCGGTGCAATGATACGTCACATGCATAGCACAGGAGGAAGCGTTTAGGTCATCATGTCACATCATTTCTACCGACGTCCTCTCAAATTGTGTCCTGCAACTCGCATCCAAAGCACTCGGCACACCCCATCTAAACAGACTGCAGCGCCGTTTCACTGCGACGGCAATGTGGAGAAGATAAGTGTGTTTAAGCAATGTCCTGATCTTGTGCTCTTCTGCAAATAGTAGATGCACACCGTAATCACGGCTGCTGGATCTAATGCAGATAGGGAAATACGCAGAAGCTGTAAAGCATGGTGAAGAGTTTCTAGGGTGCACAGGGCCATGATTGAGTCCCCCATGCTGGTGGACCTTTTCACGCAGTATGGCATCTTTTCATCTATCCAACAAAAGTCCTCTAAAAGACTAAATTCAAGAGCTTCACTGTTCTAGTGCAGACTCCACAGGAGCATGACAATGACCCATGTGAGAGGGCCATATCATTCCTCTAGATTGCCCTAATCATTCCACTATGTGTTCTTTCCGAGTGCTGCCACCTTTGTTCCCCTCCTCCACATGTCATTGTTGCATATAAATAGTGTCCTTCTCCCTTCCCCCTTAGCCTCCAATCCTCCATCAGCCAAATACTTGCCTGCAATTTCTCCAGTGTCATCATGAAGGTCTCAATCTTCGTCCTCTTCATCACTGCGCTTCTACTCTGCCGAGCTCCGACGGCATTGTCGGTGACATGCAACCCAGTGGAGCTGAGCTCATGCGCCGACGCCATACTGACCGCGGCGCCACCCACAGCTGCCTGCTGCGCGAAGCTGAAGGAGCAGCGGCCCTGCTTTTGCCAGTACAAGCAGAACCCCAACTTGAAAGGCTACATCAACTCGGATAACAGCAAGAAGGTGGCCAAATCTTGCGGCGTTCCGATCCCCACCTGCTGAAAAGTGTTACGTGGCCTCTTGTCTTCATGAATTCAAGTCTGCCATCCCCTGGTTAGGAGGAGAAGCTGAGATCCTTCTAGTATGCAGTCTTGTACGTACAAGGTATTGTTTGTAGCGTGCTGCGGGCTTCTTTCTAATCGCTTGCTTGGTGTTTCTCTTTTGTCCTTGATCTCAAGTGTCGAAGATGACCTTGTATGGGTCTTCAATAATGTAATTCCAGTGTTCAAGAGTTTCACTCACTATGTGCTAGAAAGGAAAGGCCATATCATCAGAAGACTTCAACGTCGTAGATATACTACTATGAGCTCGAATGTCATTCTTGATCCAAAGACTATGACTGAATATAGATCGACCGTGAGCTGAAGATTCAGGTTATGACGAGAAATCAAAATTAATGATAATAATAATAATCTGCCAGAAGTTTTGGATGTGTTCTAAGTGCTGTATGAAGAGAAAGGATGTTCTTCAAAAGGGGAAAGAAAAAGACTGCTGACATCAAAGGACAGCAAGATGATGTCAAAATAATTAATCCTAAGCACAGAAAACATGCATTCTGTGGCATGCAAACCAATAAATCTACTGCAAGTGTTACAGCAGCACGTAGTGACCTATTTCTTGATCTCAAGAAAATAGCCAAACCATTAACCCTAGAGAATAAATCTTTTGCAAGCATTACGGCAGTTGCAGTGACCTATTTCTTGCTTTTAATAAAATAGCCAAACTATTAACTCTAGAGTTATTCTTTTCCTATTCTGAAGGAAAATATGTAATGATGTACTAGAAAATCAAAAGAAATCAACAAAAATCTTCTTAAGCCTGATGCTAAATTACATTACTACACATAATTGTTATCCTCACCAAAAAGAAATACACCGCCTACCTTTGTGTGAGCAAAAATGTATGCAAGCACATGTAGATTTTCAAAAACACAGAAATTGCAGATTATTAATGAGAAAAAGCAGATAATATTTTTTTTAAAAGCAGATAATATATTAAACTTCTTTCGGCATTCCTCGGTTTCCCTTCTTACTTTTACCCTCAATGAGACTTGGAACCTGATGAAATTATTAGTGTTGATGAGGTAAATCCGTGTGGTCAGCATAATATAGCAACCAAGAAAAAGAGATGCAACAATCAATGATAACAAGTTGATTTCCAGAAGAATTTAATGCTTATTAAGCTTGACATGTACGAGATTGGAAGGAGGGCATGCAAATGTCAGAGCTTCTCAAGGAAGAAAGCAAAAAATTTAATGTATGTAGAAGCTATTCAACATCTTCTGCAAAAGTATTATCGTTCTACCGCTGGGCTTAGCTTTCTTCATGCCTTGGCCGTGAGCTAAGTCGCCGGCGCAGTCGAGACGCCGAGCAGAATACGTGGAGGAATGCGCTTATTACCATATTGTTGGGCTACCCAACTTCCATGTTGTTGAGAAGAATATGCGGGCCTCGCAACTGGGACGTCTGAATTCTCCGGTAACAAAACGGGTATGAGGAGTGGTGAACAGAGGTTCTCTTTGATTTAGATAAGCAAAACGCCCATGGTAGCGTTCCCGGCATGGCATCACACGTGGCCGATAATGGGTAGTTTGGGAAGAGTCAAGGATCTTCTCCAATCACAACTAAAGTTGAAAGCTCTTCTTACTTCAGATCATGACCGTCGAGACACCCAACCGGAACCACATTCTTTACATATGAACAGTCAGATCAGGACGAGACTTACAAATAATTGCACAGGATCCGACAAGTCGACAAGCCTCCGCTAAACTCCGCCGCTGTCGTCGCCACCGCCTTTCTATTCTGCCCTCTCCCGCCGCTGGATCGATTGCTCATCGACGCTACGACTGCCTTCTCACCCTCCACGCCACCCGCTGCCTTCTTTTGGTATGTGAGAGAAAGCTTCGAAGATTTCAGCCGTCAATCGTGATCCGAAGAAGACTTGTTCCAAAGTGACGGGATCGAGCGTAGAAGGTGAGGAGTTTGCATTCAGTCCATTCCATTTCGATCACCGCAATATGTTGAGTACTGGAATTTGCTTCTAAAGCGCTTTCTTGGCAAACAAATCGGCATATTTTTCTCAAATTTTGGTACTTGTGGGAGAGGGTTTGATCCGAGCGATTCCGGTCCTGCTTGAACCCGTTAATTGCTTATGGTTTTCTCGAATTAGCATCTTTTTCAGTGCATCCTTTAAAATTCAGCCTCAAATCATGCATTGCATCACTACTATTCAAAAGACGCAGTTTGATATGAACTCAATCGTAAAAGACAGGACTTGTAGTTTTTTGTTTGTGCGATTCCAGTGATAACTGATTAGAATTCAGTTACTTGGATGAAATTGAAGTTATTTATTATAACTAACATGACTTTGGGTGGGACTTTGATGAAATTTGATTCCTTTTTACTTAACTTCAAAACAACCCTGTGCCGCGATGGACAATCTTGCATTTCTTTCTTTTGACATGTCGTAGTTTTTCTCTCTTATTTAACACTGAACTTGCACCAGACTCAAAGGGTGTCCATGGGTAGGTTCAGGTATAGTATGTTTGTTGTCATATATGCAAGCCACATTAGCGAATTCATTGAGTTGGACTTGTTCAATACAATCTAAACTATTTTTTTAATCTAATTAATNGGAGTGCATTTCATGCAGGATAATTGTGATGCAAGGGGAGTCAGGTATAAGCACAATGCGACCTTTGTAGCGTAGATCCCTCGAATCTCAAGTGTAGTGGGGCTATTGCATTTGGGTCCTCCTCCAATTTTTTTATGGTGTTGCTAATCTCTGGATCCTTCTTCCATCTTCTCTAATGTCTTCAAGAAGGCTGGTGGTAGGAAGGGAGATGGCTGAAACCTTAGCTTGCTCAGTAGTCGTAGAGTGCATCTGCAACAACGTTTTCTTTCCCCTTTTTATAAATAATTTCATAATCGAATCCAAGAAGTTTGGTTACCCATTTTTCTGCTCAGGGGATGATATCTTTTGCTCCAAAAAGTATTTGAGACTTCTATGGCGGTTTAATTTGAAATCGTTGGCCAATCAGGTAGGGTCTCCACCTCGTTACTGCGTGCACAATGGCTAGCATCTCCTTATCATATACTGACATATTTTGATGGGAGGGAGACAATGCCTTGCTAGGTAATGCGAGTGGTCCGACCATCTTGCATGAGAACGACTCCATTCCGACTCCAGATGCATCAGCCTCAATGATGCAGGGTCGACTGAAATCTGGTAGTGCTAGCACCGCGTCATTGTCATGGCTGCCTTAAGTTTGTCGAAGGCAGCGGAGGCTTGTCTGACCATTGGAAGACATCTTTTTTCAGTAGAGATGGAGGGGTGCGCTGATCTTCCCATAGTCCTTAACAAATTTTCGGTAGTAGTCCGTTAGTCCAAGGAACCCACGCAGTAATTTCACGTTTGTAGGTTTCGGCCAGCCTTGCATTGCCTCAATTTTTGTTGGGTCTACCGCCACCCCTTCTTCTGATATTATGTGCCCACGGTACTCCCTTTTTGCTGGAGAAAGCTGCACTTTGGTTGTTTAACAAAAAGAGTATTCTCCCGAAGGATCGTAAAAACAATCCGTAAATGCTGAAAGTGACTCTCAAGAGAAGGGCTATAAATGAGAATATCATCGAAAAATACCAACACAAATTTGCGAAGAAAGCTCCGAAAAATATCGTTCATGAGACTTTGAAGTTGAAGAGCATTAGTGAGTCCAAAAGGCATTACCAAGAATTCATAATGGCCATCATGTGTGCGGAATGCAGTTTTTGGAATGTCGTCTTCACATACTCGAATTTGGTGGTAACCGGATCGGAGATCTAACTTCGTGAAGACTCGGGCTCCTTTTAATTCATCAAGAAGTTCATCCACCACTGGTATTGGGTACTTGTCCTTGACAGTGATGCTATTTAAAGCTCGATAGTCAATGCACATTCGCCAAGTTTCGTCCTTCTTGCGTACAAGTAGCACCGGTGAGGAATAGGGGCTACAACTTGGCGAATCACTCCTGTTTCAAGCATCTCCTTTACGATCTTTTCAATTTCATCCTTTTGGAGGTGAGGATATCGGTACGGTTGAGTGTTCGCTGGTGGCTTGCCCGGAAGGATTGGAATCCGATGGTCATGTTGCCGAAATGGAGGAAGACCGCGTGGTTCAGCAAAAATGTCAGCAAATTCAGCAAGCAATTGGGCAAGATTTTGATCTTTAATCTCTATTTTCTTCCCCTCTGGTTGCTGCTGGAGATGCATCAAAAAGCCACCATTTACCTTGTGCAAAACTTTCTCCATTCGTTGGTTGAAACGGTGGTTACGTTGCTTCCGTGCTTCCCGTGTAGGATGATCTGTTTGCCTTTGCAATAGAATTTCATAATTAATTTGGAAAAGTTCCAAGAGACATCACCTAGTGTAGTCAGTCATTCTATGCCAAGCACGGCCTCCATAGTCATCAATTGGTAGGAGGAAGAAGTCAGTCATAATTTCTTGGTCTTGCAGCAGTAGTTTCACCTGCGGGCATCTTTGGTCGCACTTTAGGATTCTGCCGTCAGCAACCTTTACACATCGAACTTGCTGCAACCTTCTATATGTAGTGCCATCCGAGCAGCAACCTTACTGTTTAGGAAGTTATTAGTGCTGCCCGTGTCAATGAGAACAGTGATCGGTTGTTGTTTGAGAAGGCCTCCAACTTTTATCGTTTGCGGGTTGGAGTAGCCAGCTAATGCGTGTACCATAACGTCGGTTGATTGTGGCTCTTCTTCCACATCTTCTCTTATTTCCAGCTCTCTTCTGGATGTTTCATGACCTCTTCTTCTATTGGTTCAATCATAAGAAGCCTCCTTTTTCTACAGTGATGCTCGCGGCTCCACGGCTCGTCGCAATGCCAACATAACCCCTTCGCAGATCGCTCCCGAAGCTCTTCTCTTGTCAACCTTTTTGGTGCAGGTGCTCGGTTAATAGTAGGGGGAGCTGAGGGCTTTAGTATTGCAGGTCGAGGAGCGATCCTAGTCCTCCGGGCTTCATGGTTCAATCGCTCCTCTTGAAGTCGTGCGAAAGAGATGGTTGCCATAAGCGTGTATGGTTGTCGCGCTTTAACTTCTCCCCGGATCTCCGGCTTCAAGCCCTCAATGAAGGTCTCCAATAGCGTTTTTTTTTTTTTTCGGACCAATCACGAGTTTGATTAGATAATCTTTCAAACATGGTTTGGTATTCCTGAATGGTGGAGGTTTGTCGGATCTTTGCTAGTTGTCCGTCAATGTTCTCGTAATCGGTTGGTCCGAAGCGGATTAGCAGTCCTTCTTTGAATTGCCGCCATGAGAGTACTCCATGAGTGTGTTCAAACCAGTCAAACCACTGTAGAGCATCCCCTTCAAGATGTATAGCTGCAATTTCCACCATAGATACGTCCACGGTTTTGTGGTACCGAAAATATCGCTCTGCACGCGAGATCCAACCAATCGGGTCTCCTTCTTCCCATCTAGGGAAGTCCACCCTCATGCGTGGATAGTTGAGGTCAGTTATAGAACCTCCCCTCTCTTGGAAGTCATCTCTTCGGGCTTGGTGCGATTGGTTAGAGCTCTCTCCTTGATGTGATTTCTTCGGGCTTAGTGTCGGCCCAAACTGAGTTCGGTAAAGAGAGTCCGAATCTTATCCTCTATTCGCGCCTCGAAGGCTTCAAATTTAGCATTGATTGCCTCTTCAGATGCCATACTATATGCCTCCAAACCTGTGATATTAAGATCTCTTTTTTGTTGTCGAGTTAAAGGCATGTATAGGTTAAGAGGAGTGATGGTCGTAAGGGTTGGTGGATTGGTGGATGTAGGCTGCGATTTAGGCTTATTTTGTGGCTGTTTTGGGTGCAGTTTGAGGGTGTGGTTTGGTGGAGTTTTAGGGTTGTGGATGAAAGTTTTAAATCTGTGGTAGATGACAGCAAAGGTTTGATAGAAATCAGTGGAAGTTTGCTGCAGAATTGTGTTGTCTTGTAAGAGCAGAATTGTCGTCGAAGAAACAGCGGTTTCTCGATGAAATTTTCACCAAAACTTGAGAGATTTGAGGGGGGAATTGACCGCAAAATCTCAGTTTATATGACAGCAAGATGTCCAATTTAATCAGAAAATTTCGGCAGTATAATAGCAGGAATTGGTGCAAGTTGCGTAGCAGAATTCTCGTCGAAAAATTTCAGCGGGTTGCGACGAAAATTTACAGCAAAGATGGTCCAATTTAATCAAGAAATTTCGGCAGTATAATAGCAGGAATTGGTGCAAGTTGCGTAGCAGAATTCTCGTCGAAAAATTTCAGCGGGTTGCGACGAAAATTTACAGCAACACAAAATCGTTTTTAGAGATGAATTCCTCAATCGATCAATCTTAGATGGAAGCCAAGATGATATATGAAGTTTATAGGAAATTTTGTTCAAAAAATATTGCAAATAGATCGGTTAAGGCAACAATATGCGGCTGAAATTTTCTACAGCACAGATTTTCAATTGTAGCAGATTAGATGTAAAAGATCAGCAGTTTATATGGAGAATTTTTTGATGAAACAAAAGGGAAATCTACTGTTTGGAAGTGTCAAAGCTATCATAAAAATTTCGTAGAAATTTGGACAAAAAAAAAATATAGTAGGAAGATCAAACAAACTGTGCTATGCGGTTGGAATTCTGCAATGTATCTTTCGTCGTAGAGATGAAAACTTTACGACGAAAAGTTTATGCAGCAATATAGGAACAATTTTTTTTTTTTGGATTTTTGAATAAGGATAACTAAATTGCAGCAGCAGTAAGGTAGGAACCAGAACCTGTTGCAATTCACGGGGAGATCAAAAGATGTGGTGGAGATGACGGCGGGATTTGATGACAATCTTTTAAGCAATTGTGGGAATTGCTTTGGGCGGCTGTGGAGGGAAGATGGATGGCTGTGGAAAGGGCAGCGAGACGCCAAGAACGCTGCTCTGATACCAAGTGTTAGAACCCTTTCAGATTCTAAGCTTGGGGTTGATCTCTTTAGGGGATTGGCCTCTTGGAACTCTATAGGGGTTCCTTCCTCCAAGTTGCTGCTCAAAGGCTGCAGAAAAGATTCATCTATTGCTTATCAAAGAAGATGAATACATGATATTTATAGGGTTTCTAAACCCTAACTCCTAATAGGACTCCTACTCAAGACTCCTAATAGGACTCCTACTCAAGACTCCTAATAGGACTCCTACTCAAGACTCCTAATAGGACTCCTACTCAAGACTCCTAATAGGACTCCTACTCAAGACTCCTAATAGGACTCCTACTCAAGACTCCTAATAGGACTCCTACTCAAGACTCCTAATAGGACTCCTACTCAAGACTCCTAATAGGACTCCTACTCAAGACTCCTAATAGGACTCCTACTCAAGACTCCTAATAGGACTCCTACTCAAGACTCCTAATAGGACTCCTACTCAAGACTCCTAATAGGACTCCTACTCAAGACTCCTAATAGGACTCCTACTCAAGACTCCTAATAGGACTCCTACTCAAGACTCCTAATAGGACTCCTACTCAAGACTCCTAATAGGACTCCTACTCAAGACTCCTAATAGGACTCCTACTCAAGACTCCTAATAGGACTCCTACTCAAGACTCCTAATAGGACTCCTACTCAAGACTCCTAATAGGACTCCTACTCAAGACTCCTAATAGGACTCCTACTCAAGACTCCTAATAGGACTCCTACTCAAGACTCCTAATAGGACTCCTACTCAAGACTCCTAATAGGACTCCTACTCAAGACTCCTAATAGGACTCCTACTCAAGACTCCTAATAGGACTCCTACTCAAGACTCCTAATAGGACTCCTACTCAAGACTCCTAATAGGACTCCTACTCAAGACTCCTAATAGGACTCCTACTCAAGACTCCTAATAGGACTCCTACTCAAGACTCCTAATAGGACTCCTACTCAAGACTCCTAATAGGACTCCTACTCAAGACTCCTAATAGGACTCCTACTCAAGACTCCTAATAGGACTCCTACTCAAGACTCCTAATAGGACTCCTACTCAAGACTCCTAATAGGACTCCTACTCAAGACTCCTAATAGGACTCCTACTCAAGACTCCTAATAGGACTCCTACTCAAGACTCCTAATAGGACTCCTACTCAAGACTCCTAATAGGACTCCTACTCAAGACTCCTAATAGGACTCCTACTCAAGACTCCTAATAGGACTCCTACTCAAGACTCCTAATAGGACTCCTACTCAAGACTCCTAATAGGACTCCTACTCAAGACTCCTAATAGGACTCCTACTCAAGACTCCTAATAGGACTCCTACTCAAGACTCCTAATAGGACTCCTACTCAAGACTCCTAATAGGACTCCTACTCAAGACTCCTAATAGGACTCCTACTCAAGACTCCTAATAGGACTCCTACTCAAGACTCCTAATAGGACTCCTACTCAAGACTCCTAATAGGACTCCTACTCAAGACTCCTAATAGGACTCCTACTCAAGACTCCTAATAGGACTCCTACTCAAGACTCCTAATAGGACTCCTACTCAAGACTCCTAATAGGACTCCTACTCAAGACTCCTAATAGGACTCCTACTCAAGACTCCTAATAGGACTCCTACTCAAGACTCCTAATAGGACTCCTACTCAAGACTCCTAATAGGACTCCTACTCAAGACTCCTAATAGGACTCCTACTCAAGACTCCTAATAGGACTCCTACTCAAGACTCCTAATAGGACTCCTACTCAAGACTCCTAATAGGACTCCTACTCAAGACTCCTAATAGGACTCCTACTCAAGACTCCTAATAGGACTCCTACTCAAGACTCCTAATAGGACTCCTACTCAAGACTCCTAATAGGACTCCTACTCAAGACTCCTAATAGGACTCCTACTCAAGACTCCTAATAGGACTCCTACTCAAGACTCCTAATAGGACTCCTACTCAAGACTCCTAATAGGACTCCTACTCAAGACTCCTAATAGGACTCCTACTCAAGACTCCTAATAGGACTCCTACTCAAGACTCCTAATAGGACTCCTACTCAAGACTCCTAATAGGACTCCTACTCAAGACTCCTAATAGGACTCCTACTCAAGACTCCTAATAGGACTCCTACTCAAGACTCCTAATAGGACTCCTACTCAAGACTCCTAATAGGACTCCTACTCAAGACTCCTAATAGGACTCCTAAAAAGCATGGAAAGCAGTTCTTGATCCCTTAGCCAAAGTTCTTGATTCTCAGCCACATGCTACATTATATTTCTAGTATGAATTGAAGCGTTAATGGTTTTGGGTTCCTAGTTGTAGCTATAACCTTTGTGGATTTTTTTTCTCATTGAATTTTTTAATGGTAGCTTTTGATGCTTTCTCGTATGTGTTTAAATAACTTGCTTCTGTTTTATGGAAAAAAACACACAATAAGCTTATCCTTTATAGGTAGTCCATCAACCACATAGATAAGTCTCTTTATATTCTTGGAATTGCAAAATTTTACTAGTTAGTTTTTCTATAGGGAAGTTCTTCTTACTTCGAACCAAGGTTCGTCATACCACGACGTATCGTCCGATATGGGCAGTACATATTGATCCGATGGGGGACCGGTACGTACATACCAGTTTGTTGTTATTTCTTATCAAACCATGTGTTAGTGCGTCGCTATGGTATGGTATGTACCATACCAATGATCGATTGGTACACCGGTGCGGATTAGTAAGGCAAATCATGCTTAGAACCAATGTATGCAGTTTCGAATAATACTGTTCGGTACGGGTGGTATGTATCGATCCGTCAGCTGACCGGTACACAGACCGCCGTTACCGGACGATATATATATATATATATATATATATATATATATTTTAAAGGCGACGTCGCCTTTTTCGACGACGTCGCATCACCCGGAGAAGGAAAAAAAAATATTTATATTTTAAAGGCGACGTCGTCGAGGCGATGCGACGTCGCCTTTTATAAAAAAAATATTTATATTTTAAAGGCGACGTCGTCGAGGCGATGCGACGTCGCCTTTTATAAATATATTTATATTAAAAATATTTTTTAAAATATTTTATATATAAAAATGAGGCGACGTCATCGTGCCTGGGGAGAAGAGAGAGGCGACGTCGCTTCGGTGATATCGTCGAATTATATATATATATATATATATATATATATATATATATATATATATATATATATATATATATATATATATATATATATATATATATATATATATATAAACGAGACGACGTCGCCCCGCGTGGGAGAAGGAAAAGGCGACGTCGCCTTTTATAAAAAAAATATAAATATATATGTAATCTTTGATATATAATATATATATATATATATATATATATATAAACGAGACGACGTCGCCCCGCGTGGGAGAAGAGAGAGGCGACGTCGCCTTTTATAAATATATATATATATATATATATATATATATATATATATATATATATATATATATATATATATATATATATATATATATATATATATATATATATATATATATATATATATATATATATATATATATATATATATATATATATATATATATATATATATAAACGAGACGACGTCGCCCCGCGTGGGAGAAGGAAAAGGCGACGTCGCCTTTTATAAAAAAAATATAAATATATATATATATATATATATATATATATATATATATATATATATATATATATATATATATATATATATATATATATATATATATATATATATATATATATATATATATATATATATATATATATATATATATATATATATATATATATATATATATATATATATATATATATATATATATATATATATATATATATATATATATATATATATATATATATATATATATATATATATATATATATATATATATATATATATATATATATATATATATATATATATATATATATATATATATATATATATATATATATATATATATATATATATATATATATATATATATATATATATATATATATATATATATATATATATATATATATATATATATATATATATATATATATATATATATATATATATATATATATATATATATATATATATATATATATATATATATATATATATATATATATATATATATATATATATATATATATATATATATATATATATATATATATATATATATATATATATATATAAACGAGACGACGTCGCCCCGCGTGGGAGAAGGAAAAGGCGACGTCGCCTTTTATAAAAAAAATATAAATATATATATATATATATATATATATATATATATATATATATATATATATATATATATATATATATATATATATATATATATATATATATATATATATATATATATATATATATATATATATATATATATATATATATATATATATATATATATATATATATATATATATATATATATATATATATATATATATATATATATATATATATATATATATATATATATATATATATATATATATATATATATATATATATATATATATATATATATATATATATATATATAAACGAGACGACGTCGCCCCGCGTGGGAGAAGGAAAAGGCGACGTCGCCTTTTATAAAAAAAATATAAATATATATGTAATCTTTGATATATAATATATATGTATATAACAGTTTCGTACCGTACTAGTGAACGTCGAAACTCCGGTATAGTACGAAATTGCATATCCCTTGCCGCTCGGTATACTGTATCACCGCCGATACGGTACAATATTTCAAAACCTTGCGTAGAACACCATTTTGTCTACTTTTTGTGATCTATATCTACTGGTCCTTCATAGTCTTATTGTGTTGACATGGAATATATAGGTATTATTGAGCTCGTGTAAAGAAAAATTTAGGAGCTGTAGAGTTCTGAGACTTAGACCAGCAGATGAACCTATACCATGACTTAATACCTTGGGATAGCTGACTTATCTATGGAGTTATTCATCACCATTTACTCTTGTGCCCCACGTTCTATAGGTTGCTTCATTATCGAATTCTTTTCTAGATCTTGATCTTTGTTGAGGTTTTCAGTTGTTAATGTATGGGAGTTCATCTGAGTGTTGCTTTAGAAGTTCAAGCTGGTAACCGACAGATGACTTCCATTCATGTATGTATTTTGTCTTTTATGCGTGATGGGGACTTGTTGGGATTGTCTTCCTCAAGTTTGTTAGCTATTACATTTCATTTATGAAGCTTCTTATGCATGATTAAAATGAAGGATTGTTCATTGTTATATCATGTCATGATGTTATGCGGATATCTTCCTAGAATGCTACCAATCAATGTTGGGCCAGTCAACACTCCCATGTGGAGGTCAGCATAGGCTAAAATATGCCTAGCCATATCTACCTACGACAGAAGTTGACATTGTATGTTTTGACCCATGAAGACATGTACGATTAGAACAAAAATCCTTGTATGAAATTACATATTCAGGTTTTGTATGGCTTACTTTTATGTTTACATTGAAGACTGTATTGACTTTCGGTTTTTTGAAGGTTTCAGATGGTGGAACTGTTAACTTATTGAGCAGATCTTATGGAGTGTACAATATTAATGAGCTTGGATTGCAAAAACATCCAGCTGTGGTAGGAGATGAAACTGAAATTGGTGAAAAGACATACTGTTGTGCTTCGCATGAAATGCATGTTTTTGGAACCATAGGTTGCGGAGCAAGCAGTGTGGTCCAAAGAGCTGTTAAAATACCAATTCATCGGATTATGGCGTTGAAGAAGATAAATGTGTTTGAAAAGGTTTACCTCCATGCTTATTTTGCTTCCTAATGTGTGATGGTGATACAAATCATACGACAACATTATTTTTTGCATTTGATAAATGTGTAGATTTCAAAAGCCCAGCCCTGAACAATTGTTTAGGGGCAATGTCTCTATTGCTAATCAACAGGGAACCCCTTGCTTGTTTCGTTTGAAGTGGAATTGCTTTTTCATTATCCAATATAAACTATTTACTTCCAGTTCCATTTTTCATTGAACGAAATTTTCATGATACATGAGGTACCAATTTGATTTTTTTGGTACTGGTACAAACTACAAAGTTTTACCACATATATTTAGTTTAAATAAATTTCTTTTTTCTTGTTGAGGTATACTCATGATTTTTCAGACAAGTATATACCATCTGATCCTTAGGTTTTTGTTCTCTCCTGATGTTAGTTAATAGGTCCAATGGATTATTTTCTTCTCCTAGGCATAAATGTATTTATTCATCCATCCTATCACAATAACGGAAAGTTTAAATCAGTGTAACATGATATTGGAACCTTTGTGGGTAATAGTGATTAATCTTTTACCCTTCTTCAGTTTAAATGCTGTGATGTAGGATAAGAGCTAGAGGGGACTCTTAGAGCTAAAACAATTTTTTTTTTAATTTGATAAGGGTGTAAGAGTAAAGAGGGAGAGAGAAGATAGTGCTCAAACTGTACTTTGACTCCTAGGCCTTCACACCATATGATCCATGCATGGACAATGGAATCACATTCTAGGAAAAGAACGTGATTTCACACCACTCACTCATGAAGAAGAAAATAGGGAAATATAAATAAAAAGGTTCTAAATTTTTTAATCAGGATTATTTAGATCAATCATCTCATGTTATTTTTGGAGTCTTTCACTTTTATTTTTGCCTATTATTTACAAGTTCTTTTTCTGAGATTAGTTTTCTTAATCATCTTCAATCAAACACATTTGCCTAATCCATCCTTTTTTAGCTTCATTCCCTTTTCTTCTCTTTAGACAATCATGGTGGATGATGTGGAATTGTATATGATATTGGCATGTGATAAGGTATATATTTCCAAAAAGAAAACAAACAAATTATTACAAAGCCTAAAATAGGACAGAATGACTTCTGCTTCATTTTGCATTATGTTTTCACACTGTTCTTGCTGCAATAGGTTCATCTGTGCTCTCTTTACACATAAATATCTAATCTAAAGTAATCCAACAGATGATTTATATGAGAAAGTGATGTTGCAGTTTGTTGAATGGACTCCACTAGGTAGTTGTGAAGACATAAGGATCAAGTGAAGCTTTGGTTAGTTTCTAACTAGTTAGATTAGATTTCAATTTCTGATGCAGATTTAGGATCAAGGCTTACTGTTCTATTTGTAATTCTATAGACATGAACTTCTTATTGATAATACTAGAAATATCGACCAGATGGTCTGCTTCTTTACCTGGTAAAATCCTTCCAAAGTCGATGCCGTAAAATGGATTTCTGGCAGAGGAATAAGTGTGCTGTGGCCAGTTTGTCTTAGTGTTCTAAGTGTAGGAATTATAGTATTATTCAGTTACAATCTAGCCATTGATTACTTGTTGGTCTAAAAATAGAAAAAAAACAGAGATTATTGTACATGATTACCTGAGGACTTCAACTTATCCCTGTTGCTCTCTGTATGTCTCAATTTTCTACCGTCCAATCATTCTAGCAACAGATAATTTTCTCACTGTAGTCTTAAGTCAATACTGTATTATTAAAGATGTGGCCAACTTATGTCTCCTCAGAAAAACGTCAGAGCAAACTCTCAAAGTTAAAGCATTCATGCAGTCATACTATCACTCATTAGTTAGATTGAGGTTATCTGGGACTTGTACAAGAACAATTCTCTTATGATGGGTATGTAACTTCCTATATATGTTGTGATAAACCATCATGATCAGTTCTCTATGGTGTGAAAAAACTTGACTTTGGATGTCCACTGTCATTTTGTACAATGATCAGAAACTCAATCTTCTTTCTTTCTCGTTTGCCGTGGACAACTTAATGCTATTCACTTTGGCAAAGGAAGATACTTTGTATGCTTTCCAGGTAAATCCTTAAAGTCATTTGCCCTTGTTTGGTTTATGAATGTACAATCACAATATATGTTCCAAAACTACCGTCCAATGGAATTGTTTTCAATCCGTGGGCTAGCGTGACATGTTCCGAAGGTGGTTACTTGACAAGCCTATTGTTTGATGGTGTAACCCCTCACCACCATTGGAGGTCTAAACTGGTCAGAAGTGCATTCATATGAACAAGTTTGTCCCTTGTCTTTCATCTCTGTTATTCTATGGCTATATTTGGTACTTAAGAGTCTATTTTGCAGTTTGCAACATAATATAAATGTCCAATCAGCTACTCTACCTCAATACATTTTGGAGAACTAACAAGGGTAAGGTCATATAAAAGAATTTGCTATCTGAAACAATATCTCAGACCACATGAGAACTGCCCCTTAATTATGGAATTTACCATAATGAGTTTCCTATTTTTCTTTCTACCCATTGAAGAAAGATCTGAAGACTGTAGAGCTTTGATGTCCTCACAGGGCAAGGAGTTTGATTGTTTTCTTATTATATTGTAGGAAATCATCTTTTCAGGAATTTTCCATGAGAGCTCACTCATTCCTTTGATAATATGTACAATTTCAATTTACTTATCATATTTTTCTCTTATGAACATTCTGGAAGTTGATAGGCACATCACACTTATTATTTTTACATGTTTTCTTTCACTTTGAAGGAAAAAAGACAACAGCTTCTTAATGAGATAAGAACCCTATGTGAGGCATCATGTTATCCTGGCTTAGTTGAATTTCATGGTGCATTCTATACCCCCGAATCTGGACAAATCAGCATTGCCCTGGAGTATGTGGATGGGGGTTCACTTGCAGATATACTGAGGCTTCAGAAACTTATACCGGAGGCTGTCCTTTCATGTATGGTTCAGAAACTGTTGCATGTAAGGATCTGTTGCTTCAATTGTGGATCTGATTATCTTAACCATTTGATAGTGTAGTACTTCTTGTTCCTGATGGATGATCTCCTAGATATTTCCAATTTAAAGGGTCTAAGCTACTTGCATGGAG
>CM017196.1:19677717-19730109 GCA_004837865.1 Musa balbisiana | reverse complement strand
GTTGTGGGTGGCACCTGTGTCCACCATAGCACGGGTCGTTTGGCCATTTAGCTTGATGTCTACGTACATCAGTTCACCAATTCCTGCTTTTTGTAGCTTTGTCTTCGTGTTCTCCCCCACTTGACCCCGCATGGCGTTTAACAAACGCATCGCCCCCATCCGGGGTCCTTGCGACTCCTCATCGTCGCTGCTGGATTCAGAACTGCTCGAACTAAGAGCGACAGCTTTGCCCTTGTCCGATCGGGGGGGGGTGGATGGAAGCTGTTAAAGCATTGAGTGTCTGTTTTTGTGGGCACTCCCTCACCATGTGCGGCCCTCCGCACAAGAAGCATCCTCCAGGTTTTGAGGTCTTGCCTTTTGGGTTTGGCCCTTTGTGGGAACTCCTCTTCTTTTGTTCGCCCCCGAGCTCCTTCCCTCGAGAATGTTTTGGAGGGCGATTGCCTGAAGATTGTTTCCTTCTTCCCGGGTCTTCGGAGGAAACAAAGTCAGTGAGCCTTTCTGCAGCAGCAATTGCTCCAACTACATCGGTGACATTCCTTCGATTAAGTTCTTGTTGAGCCTACGGCTTCAGACCATCGAGGAAGCTGAACAGCTTGTCCTTCTCAGACATGTCTTGTATGTCCAGCATGAGTGCAGAAAATTGTTTGACATAGTCTCGGATAGAAGTACTCTGGCGGAGTTGTCTCAACTTCCTCCTTGCGACGAACTCTGTGTTCTCCGGTAGGAACTGAGTTCTCAACTCCCGCTTCAAGTCCTCCCATGTGTCAACTCGACACCGACCTTGTTGGATCTCCTCCCAACGGGTTCGCCACCAAAGTTTCGCATCTCCGTTCAGATACATTGTTGCTATAGAAACTTTGGTGTCTTCAGAATCGGGCCTCGTAGCTCAAAAGTATTGTTCCATGTCGAATAGAAAATTCTCGAGCTCTTTGGCATCTCTGGCCCCTCCATAACCATGAGGCTCGGGTGCCCTCAAGTTTTGTGGTGGTGCAACGCGGGTGTTGCTTCCTCCCGCATTTAGTGCTCTAGTGAGCATAGCCACTCTTGAAGTGAGTTCTGCCACCACTTCCTGCAGGTGTTGCACGGAGTCTTTGGTGTCATCCGACAGTCGGTCGACTAGGGCCTCGACCTTATCGATCCTGGACTCCGCTTCCTGTTGCGAGCTCTCTACTCCAACAAGCCTTTGTTGGCCGTGGTAGAGTTCCTCCACGCTCGCTTCAAGAACATCCAGGCGGGTTTCCGCCGTTGTGAGTCTCTCCTTGTGACTCTTTTTCCCAGTTAGCGCTCCAGATTGCGCTTCCTCTGCTCGCGGAGAGTAGCCAACTTCTCGCTCATCACGTTCGCTGCCGCGCTCCTCTTGAGCGGCTCCAACAGCATGAGAGCGAGTGTGCACATGTAGCCCACCTGCGGCTGCTTGGGGCAAGGGTCCGGCTTGCCCCGTCTTGCTTGATTCGCCCCGATGCTTTGCCATGGCGAAGTTGCGAAGTTCCTTCGCTGCTCGCTCGAAGTGCTTGCCCGCTCTGATACCACAATGTCACGACCTTAGCTGGAATTGCCTAAGGCGTGAGGCACCCTTGCGGCCAAGACGCGAACTTAGCTTGCGTTGCCTAAGTCGCGCTTCGCCCTTGCGATATTGCTCCGCAAAGATCAGCCCACTTGCAACCTCTTGCAGGTCCCGAAGGACATGTAAAAGAGAAAGTTGATTAGTTCGAAAGAACGAGCGCGAGCGACGGACAAGTCCCGACGTCTCGCGAAAAGGGGAAGCTTTACAAGCAATTCAGCGAGCACCTTGCGTGCACAAGAGAAAAGAGGGAGAAGGGGAAAACAAGGGCTTTAGAAGGTTGAACGAACAGCTGCAAGCCCACAAACAGCTGCTCACCGGGTGCCGGGCGCGACAACAAGTTCCCGTCAAGGTAACGTGCGAACTTGCGAAAGGTTGTTCAACACCCGACATATATCCGAAGCCCCATCCAGCCCTGTGCCACCCGGGGGGTTCCTAGGGGCTGAGATGGCTGGCGTTTTGGTGAGCAGAGGCAGATTCCAGAAATCAGCCCGCGGCACACGAAAACGAAGCTGTTTTGGGCTGTTTTGCTCGGTTTGGTGAGCGGTCGCTTTGTAACGCTGCAGCGTGTTCGAACTTACATTTTTACAAGCAAAATGACTCGAAACCAAGGCAAAACATGCTACCAAACATTTGTACAGGTATGTGAGAGCGACGAACGGATCGTTGAATGGAGTTGTTGCGGGTGCGCGACGATCGTTCGTGACAACTCGTTGCCTGATATGAGCACTTCAGTAGCCTTGTACCAGGTCAGCCGCATCTTGCCTTTGTTGCCCAATGTGGGCAATTCGGCAGCCCTATAATGGGTCGGTTGCATCCTCCATCAATCGCCCGATGTGGGGACCTTAGTAGCCCCAAAGTGGGTCTGTTGCATCTTCCCTCTATTGCCACGATGTGGGCACATCAGTAGCCCCATAGCGGATCAGCTGCATTCTCTATCCGTTGCTCGATAGGGGCACTCCGGTGGCCTTAAAGTAGGTCGGTCAAAACACTCCATGCCCAATTATTATAACCTTTCAGTTGGTATTATTTTCCACTATACGATGTGAGTCTCTCGATCTACAATGGTAGAGATCAGTCTGAGACAAGCTTCCACCGCTTGATGTGAGTTCTTCCTACCAATGGTGGCAAATCAACATAATTGGAGTCGAGGGTCGGCGAACTTAGAAAGAAAGAGGCTAAAGGGACCTAACCTAGACATGGAGAGGGCAGCAATGATTCCTTTGCTTGAGGTATCTGATGTCGTTTAGAAGTGGACATTGCACTTCGCCTAGAAAGTCCTCTATGTTGAAGCACAATCGGGGACAAGTGATATAGGATAAAATGAACCATTCCAAAATCAACACATGGACACCTCCACCTTAGCAACGAAGACTGCCACCTCAACAAGACAATTGCGACATGGAACCACATAAGAGGTAGTTGAGCCACGCGGCAATTGGTTGAGCCACCTCGACCGATAGTTGAACCACCTTGGTAATAGGTTACACTAGCAGATGGTTGTGCCATCCCCACAACTACCTAAACTGCTCAACCACCAATATTCACGAGACCTTGGGTATAAATAGTCACTCTCATTTATTTCCCTCTATTTTGTGCCCTATTTCCTTTGCACCTCGGGCATTGTTGACTTAAACATCGGAGAGATCGAGGGTGGGTGAAAACCTCGGGCATTGTTGACTTAAAACATCGGAGAGACCAAGACGGGCTTCACCCGCCCTTGGTCTTCTACAAGGTCTTGGGCTCCATATCGAGAGATCGGGCAAAATCTAGACTCCATCGATCGATTCCCCTTTGACCATCCACAACTTCTCGGGACAACGCATGCCACCTTTCATTGGGTCTGAACTGGTTTGAGTTGTTTTTCCCTCTCTTCATCAACCAACTTTGAAGTTAACAAATTTGGCCCTTACAGTTCAAGGTCTTGTGCTATGTGCATGTGCTCAAGAGATCTACCAGAAGAAATCATTACTAGTATAAAGAGGTTGAGAAAGACTTAAAAACACTTTAATAGAAACCAAGGTCTGCCATACCGAATGTACGTACCGGTCCAACAGGCTACCAGTACGCGAACCGCCCGCTACCGGGCGGTACGCCTAAAAAACCCCGTATCGGACGATACGGGGTAATATCGGGCTGTAACGGTCAAAATTTCGACTGTTACCGCCCGACACCAATCGGTAACGATCGATTTCGACCGTTACCGCCCGGTACCACTCGGTAACGGTCGAAATCGACCGTTACCGACTGTAGCAGTGCTATAGTGCTTTAACGGTCAAATTGACCGTTACCGCACTGTAGCAGTGCTATAGTGCTCCAACGGTCAATTTGACCGTTGGAGCCCTTTCTCCTCCTATTTAAACCATTCTTCTCTCCCCTATTTCATTAGACTCTCTTAAACTCTAATTGACCGTTGGAGCCCTTTCTCCTCCTATTTAAACCATTCTTCTCTCCCCTATTTCACTAGACTCTCTTAAACTCTCTCTCAAACTTTTTTTTTTCTCTCCTAAACTCTATAAAACAACGATTTATGAATTCAATTGAGGCTAATTTGGGAAGATTAACATGCGGCTAAAATTGCAATGTGCTGAGTTGGATAAGGAGCCAAATGAATCAAATATTGATCCCATTAACGTCCAATTCTACAACGAAAATTCAAAGCCAATGTTAGATTGGGTTGAAGTAGCAGAGAACCAAGAGGATCCTCTACTTGATGAGGCGGGAGATCCTCAGCATCCTTCATGTTTTATTACCGAGGCAATATAAGAAGAAAAAGCACAACCCCAACAGGTGGAAAATCTCTCTCAATTACAACGTGATAGGAGTCAAATTGCTCGAGGAACTACCGACACCCAACGGTCACACTCGTCCGCCCAACGTACAAAGGCAAAGGGGAAGGCAGTAGCATCAATTGCATCGTTGGAAAGAATCGAGTCGGGTGACGAGACACCTTCACAATCACATTCTCTTTCTCGCTCGGTCCAGAGACATGACAGCAACACGAACAGCATTGCCTCGACAGATGATGGCGGTGATGTCGAGCAGTCGTTGGTCTCGTCTACACAACTTGAGGGTGGTGAATGGACTGAGGAGCAATATTTTACACATGCCACTCAAGATTCAGATCATGAAACTCGACAAGGTATTGGTCAAGTTTATGCGCAGAAGGGGAAGGGGAAGGGGAAGGCAGTGGATGAATATGAACAAATGCGATAGAGAATACATGATATAGACACAAAAAGAGGCTCATCGTATTCACAGCTATCGTATTATGGAGAATCATACGGGCAACAACAGTTTGGTGATAGTTGGTCATCCTTCTCTGAGCAATAGCATGATATAGAACAACACCAATATATGCCTCAAGAGTTGCCTCGGACAAATATAATTCATGACAATCAATCTACGATCAGCACCACATTGATGCATCAATGGCATACGGTGTATCAATACACTATATCATAGGATCAATTTCATGATTGAGTCCAACAAACGTATCATATTGATATGTATCGGATCAAGGACCCCGATCCACCACCCGTGGAGGCTCATCGTTCGTTTTGGTGGTAGAATCAACAATCAAGTATATCTAGATATGTAATTATTTAATTCATTTGAATTTTAAAGTTTATATTGTAATAAAATAGTCTAACAATTCAACTGATTTTTCTGTAGATATTTTAATCTATAACGGGCTGAAATACGAACCTCGAACAAGACTACCTCAAAGCCCGAAAAAGATATGTGATACTATTCTTACCTAATTTACATTGATTTTGTTAAACTTATACTATTACTATATTTATTTGTAACTTGAAAACTCTATCCTAACTTTTTTTTTAATTTTCAGGTATTTTCGGAGGGTTAAATCAGTGAAATCAGGTGTACCGCTCGGTACACCGTATCGTACCGTACCGAGGTCGAAACGTCGGTACGGTATGGTACGACGAACCTTAATAGAAACTATAATAAAGGTTTAAATACTCTTAAAACATATTTTTTTTATCGATCTCACTGATAGCAAAAGATCGCTGATACCAAATAGTTGGGACTTTAGAGCTTTGTTGTTGTTGTTGTTTTTGTATGATTGTCATATATGTAGCTAATGAGGAGCATAAGTGTGGTCTTGTATAAGTCTTTCCACAGAAGTACATTACACCCTGACACAAACCTTAAAGAGATTATAATCCAAAGTCCAGATTACATACTGCTGGAAGTTGATGGTTTTACGAGCCTTACGCAGATGCTATACTTGTTCTTCATGTATAGGGTGCATTAAGGAAACTGTAGATACTAGTATTATGAAGTGATCATAAATTATATTTGAAGTATCTAACATGTACCGGAGGGGATACACTCTCAGTATCATGTTTTCGTATGTGCATGACATGAATATTGCATCATTTGAAATGTCCATCCTCGTTTAGCAGCCTGATAGGTTCAAGCTAAATCCAACTCAAGTCACCTTTTGTTAGTTCACTAAATCATTAAATAACTCCAAAAGTGACATAATCTAAGAACAAACTTTTTTTTTGGGTACAATCAGCTGTCTAACTTGTCTTTTTGTTGGATCATTAGTGTCTCAAAAAGTTCTGTTGGAACACCCAAAAAGAAAATCAGTTAGGTGCAGATATGTGTGTGTATAGAAGCCTGCTTCTTGGTTTATCTGTTTTTGCCATCCCTACTCGGGAGTCATGATTTCAGATTTTTCAAATTCATAGGCCTAATCTATCACTGGTAAGGAAGACAACTACATCATAGTTACACAGATCAGTTTTATGTAATATGCTTTTATGAACCTGTAGTTTGTGATATGGAACTAGCAAGTAATGTTAAAAAGAATTTTTATTTTCATTCTAGTAACCTGACTCAATTAAGTATGTGAAACCCAATAAGTTGTATTTTTATATATATCTTTGTTGGATATACATACACTTGTTGTACATCTTCATGATCTAGGCAAACAAAAGATAAGATTCCTAATTGATGAGAGATTAACCATAAGAGTTAAAAGTAGTGCTCTTATTAGATTAATTTAAACATTTTCTGATTGATGTTTGTATCTTTGTGGATATTTTGTCATAATACTTCTTCTGCTCCTTGTATCCTGATGTCATAAGTGCACTTTGGTGTTCTAAAGTTGCAAATATCACAGATGCCTCTTCGAAGCTATAATTCATAATTACCTGTCAGAATGTCATGGATATCCTCTAAAATTGAGAAATTTCTTGAACACTGCAACTTGAAATGTTTCATGGTATATGTGAAAGAATTGAGTGTAATATATGAAGGTATGTTGACTATAGGTGGCTACACATGGTATTTGCAACTTTAAAATGGAGCACTCAAAAATTTACCTATGCCAGAGGATACATATGAAATTGGCCCCTTGTATATATTTTGAGAATGAACTTCCTTGTAGATGTGCTAATACCCATTCTTTTTCTGATCAGCTTCTCAGGAAAGACGTACACTGGGCAGAATGATATATTTTCAACTTTATCAGATATACGGAGAAAATTGGCAGGTTGTCGGCCTCAAGAGAAAATTGTTCATGTTGTGCAAAAACTTCAATGTCGTCCCCATGAGCATGATGGAGTTGCAATTCGTGCATCTGGATCATTTATTCTAGGCAGCCACTTTCTCATATGTGGAAATGGTGTTCAAGCAGAAGGAATGCCCAACATTGAAGAACTATCACTTGATGTTGACAGTAAGCGTGTGGGAACCTTCTATGAGCAGTTTATTATGGAGTTGGGGAATTCAATTGGTAGTTTCTTGATAAGCAAGCAAGAACTGTACATATTGCAGGCGTAGGCACATTTCGAAAGGCTGATCTTTCAAGGTAAATGAATCCAAACCCTTCTGCTATTTACTAATGAATTGTACATTCTAGTTCTAGTCTTTTTAACAGCAAACTGCAACATGTTCTCTTAACTCAAGACCTTGGACCAGTGCTATTGGCATCTTTTCCTTAAACTATCTTTGTTCGAATAGATGGTAGTGGTTCATTAAGAATTTGTCATCGAAGGGTGATTGGTCTTCACCGCTAAAGGATACAACCCTACTTAGATAATTGTTGCATTTGCATTTAGGTTACATTCGTGGCAAAATGTTTCGTTTTCTGCTTTATTTTTGACATATTCCCAAGTCCAGATGTCAGTTGTGATTGTACTTACAGCTCTCTCTCTCTCTCTCTCTCTCTTCTTGCAGAAGATTCAGTTCCATAGGTTGCTTGTTCTGTTTGATGTTGTGAAGTATTCAAGAATGAGAGAATTGATCAGCTTCTTGGCTGTTGGTGGAGCTGCTCATTCACGGTTGGAAGAATTGATCATGACACGTACAGAACCTGAGTTACTTGTAGTGGTATCTTCTGTATTGTTTGATGTATCAAATTTTGGGGTATTTGAAGAATCTGATGTTGTATTCCAAAAGGCTTCTTCAGCAATCAAAGTATCGTCAATCTTTAAATAAACAGAATTTCTAATTGTATGTAGTCTCTTCTGAGTTGTTTGTTTCTCGCTTTTGTTCCTTTCCAACTAAGTTGAACTCGTTCATTGTGAGCTTTACTACATTTTAGTTGTCTTATCTGGCAGCAAAGATCTGTATTGCTTCAGATGTCATTGATTTGGTTGATGCGTCTCATGTTGGTGACCTGCAGCTTTAGGGTGTAGCTGTCTTACGTCCATAGTTTATTGTACTCCAGAATTATATTTTTCAATAGAATATCTGAATCAGAATTATCTGTGTTTGGTTGAGGAATTTCAAGGACCCATCCTAATGATTATAGAAATTGTGTTTCAGAATTATAAGGTATTCTTAAATCCCCGTCATATGTTAGGAGTGGAATCTTTAGGGTTTAGACTAAGGTTTAAAAGTTTACTAGAAATTATATAGAAGGATGTAAGCACTCTTGGTTTAATTAAAGATCTTTCCCATAAAAAAGATTTATGTAGTTGATTCTAAATAGATAGGATAGGACATTAAAGCTGGGATAAGGGTAATGAGATGTTTATGAAAGTTTGATGATATGTCTAAAGATGCCTACTGAAATCCCTGTGCCGAATAGGGGATATTGTACAGGATACCCAAGTGCAACATTACTTTGGTGCACAAAGGGACGTTGGAAACCTAGTAACCTAAATCCTTCTACGTGTATAAACTCAATCGCCAGTATAAATAATATTATAATAATTATAATATTACGACTGTTTTTTTATTATTGAGATATACAAAAAAAAAAACTGTATTTATATTTTAATTAAAAATATTTAAATTTTTATTTATAGTTTTTAGTAAAACATTTTTAGGTCTTATCAGCTTCCAAAAATAGCAGGGTGGATCTATAGGTCGGTGGATCAATCTAAATTATGTTCTTTCTTTACCTATTTTATGAGTGTCCAAAAATAGCAGGGGTTGATCTATAGGTGAATCTAATTTGAGAAACCCCAGACTTTTAGTAGCTCTCCATTTATGCCATGCCATTAGAAAGACGATCAATATAAGAGCAACAGACAAATTTCAATTCTGAATCCTTCCATTTCAATCCTACTTTCCCCATTCTCACCAACGTCAAACTCACATTGCATCACACCCCCAATTTTCTGTTGAATTTTCATTTAAAAAACAAAAGGGCAAAACAACACACTGGCTTTTTTTTATTAACAGAGGTTCTTTACGGCTCGAACTCCACAAGATAAAAGAAGATAATGAGAATTTTCTACTTTGAAGAGTATATAATTTGCCGAGTTAAACTCACGTCACACCCGACCAGCCACATAAAAATTTGTCCTTTCGTATCGATTGTAAGATCATTCTCAGAAATGCATTCTACAATGTGGCAAGCAAAACACACACGGGAAACATCAAATCCATGGTCTGGCCAGTCGGCTTCGACATTTAATGGCATGACTGCTTCAGTTGCTTGTAGCTGTTTCCATATTCGCTTCTGAAGAGGTTTCTCCGGTCTTTTGCATATTTCCCATTTTCTCTGCTTGCTCTGACAAAACGCAAGAACTCTTAGGTCCCAACTTGAACAAATAAAATATTGCATTGGTCAAAATAGCAATTGAATTGTTTTCAATATCTATGTGGGATTCATCAAAAAAATCTGCAAATAGATCCAAATTAGGAGAGTGATCTGATTTTTTTTTCAGAAATCCTCAACTTTCAGGTACTTTAATAAGTTGTTCCTTCCGCAAGAAGGATTTAAACTAATCTGTTTTAACTTGGATACTTGGCATTGAATATTTAGTTGCCATAAAATACAAGAAAATATTCTCTTTTCCTCCATTTTCTTTCTTTTTCTTTCTTATTCTTTTTTTTAATATCCTTCTTTCTCCTTTCTTTTTATTTTTTTCTTCTCTTAAAAGAGTGATACAAGTGGTGTGATGCAGCTCAAGTATTCAGACTAGGGTCTCTGTGTAGATCAGGTTATCCTATTTTCTTCATAGGTTCATGATGTTATTTGCTACAATATTTGATATAACTGGGCTCATTTAGTTATTTAGTAAACTCTGAAAGTTGAGAAATTAAATTGATCAGAGTCTTAATTAGAATATTTTTAGTTGCTTTCTCCAGGATAAACATTTTTTTTCACGGGTTATTTGCTCCAATATGTCCATGTCTGATATAACTGGGTTTAATTAGTGAGCAACCTCTGAAAGGCCAGGAATTAAATTGATTCGAGGATTAATTAGAATATTTTTAGTTGCTTTCTCCAAGATAAAAATATGGTTAAATGATACCTTCTTTTCTTTTTTGTTTGATTAGGGTTTAATGTTTGTGGAGGCACTCGTAGGAGGTGGTTTTAGAATGAACAAGGGTCTACCACGGGTGCCTGCAACATAAAATCTTTATGAGACAAATAAGCGATAATTGGAGGTAAATCCATATGAACACTCTAAATAATCGAGTTGATTATTGTAAAATATAATTTATTGTAAAGTTTAAAGAAATCATGTGAGACAATCACAATTAAAGAACGTACATATGAATGAAGTCGCACCTGCTTATTGGGTTGAGCGAGCGAGTTCAATCAAGCGTGGCCCAAGCGCTTGTTTGAGTCCAAACACAAGCGTGGCCCAAGCGCTTGTTTGAGTCCAAACATTAGGTTGGTCGGGCACCTATCTAATTCAACTCGGGCTAGATCAAGCCTAAGTTAATATATTAGGATCAAGAGCGACACTAAGAGGAGGGGGGTAAATTAGTACAACAGATAAAAACATCGATTTAAAAATCTTCGTACGTTAAAATTCGATTTGGATGAAAATAACTTGAAAGCATGTTTGTTTGTAAGAGTAGTGAAAGCAAAGTAAGGAAGAAGTGAAGCAATTGCAAAGTAAGTAAATGACAATAATAGAAATGCAAACTAGAATTTATAGTGGTTCGGTCGTTGTGACCTACATCCACTTTTGATTCCCCCTCCGTTGAGGTCATCGACGTCCACTAATGATATTTTTTCAACCAACGAAGATCAACTGCCCTTTACACCCCGCTTCTCCTTTTTCACAAGTCTAGGAGATAACCTTTTATAAGCACTAGCATTTTCTCACTTTTAAGTTCTTGTGCTTATGTAATTTGAGTAGGGATGAGAGGGTATTTATAGTCTCTAAATGGATTCAAACTTGGAGCCTAAAAATGTCTTATCCCCGATTTTCGGGGTATTGGCGGTACCACCGCCTGTGTTGGGCGGTACAATCACTTGTAGCACTAACACTAGGCGGTACCACTACCTAAAAAACTATGTTTGGGTGGTACCACCGCCTGACACTATCTCGGAGACTGTGCCTCATAGACTAAGCCACCGATGGTGCCACCCTTTGGGTCACCGTTTGGGCCTTTCACTTGGCCCAACATAACATAAACTTGGGCCTAATTGAGTCCTAATTAAGTTGGCCCAATTCCAACCTAATTATGTGCTAACTATGAATTTTAAGGCATACACTAAGCTAAATAAGTCCGGTAAGTCTAGGCTTCTTCTGGCGAGCTTCCGATGATCTTCCGACGAACTTCCGATGATCTCTCGGCAATGTTCTAGTGGACTCCCGGTAAGCTCCTAGACTTCACAATGATCTTCTCAGCGAGTTCCGATGAGCTTCTTTGGCAAGCTCCTGGACTTCTTGATCAATCCGACAGAACATCCGACGAATTCTCGAACTCCCAATGAAATCTCATTCTTGACTCCGGACTTCATTTTGCTTTATGCCTTGATCGTTAATCCTGCATACTTAAAATCTATTTCAATCTAGACAATTATTGCAAAGCTTGAATCAAATGTTGTCTGGCATGTCATTGGTTCATCGACGCTTCGTCCAATTCTTCGACGTATTGTCCTCTCTTGCAGCCTATTGCCCAATCGGTCAATTGACCTCTGCAACTCCGATTTTCTTGGCGTAATTTTCGCTCTTCTTGGCCCGATGCCCGAACCCATTGACCGAAGTCTTTTACCAATACGTCAACCGATCCTTTGGCTCGACATCCAATCTTTTGATATGTTTTTCTCCAGCCTAACATGATTCTTCCTACCTTAATTATCTCTCCCTGATTGAGGTTTTCTACGTCACTCAAAGCACAGATCAGATAAACACTATCAATTGATTTTATCATCAAAATTTGAGATTCAATAGACCAAACTTGATCTCAAGTTTGATTGAATTAGATACTCTTATGTTCCATAGTGAATCTGGACTATGGCTGACTTCGTCCCATCAACGAACGATAGTAGTAGCAACAATGTCTTCCTTCAACGAGCTTTGCGTCTTCCTATCTATAAAAGCTACAGACAATAAAAACTTTTCTCCCTCCCAGCACATCTTTCTATTTCTCCTCATCCCTCCTCTCTCCTAACTCTGCGTTGTTCATCACAATTCCCTATCCCCCCGTCTCGTTGTAGCTTCCCTTTCCCCAATCCCTCTTCCCCTGTTTCTCTCCAACTATGGCTGCACCTTTTTTTCTCCTGCTGTCGAAACTCCCCCCTTCCCCAGCACTAACCTCCCCTGCACATTCGATTCTCCTCCCTCCTCCTCTCCCCCTCTTCATTACAACCCTCTCTACTCTCGCTCTCAGACCACAACCCTCTATCCTCCCTCTTCCCTCTTCCCTTTACCATCGCACCTCCTCCCCTCCACAGCACATTCCATTCTCCTTCTCGCGGACCACAGTCCCTTATCCTCCCTCATTCCCAATCACCTAACAAAACAACCATCCAACCAAGCTAGTCTCATCCTCTTATTTTCATGTTAATATTTTTTATTAATATAACATGTAAATTTTGTATATGTTGTTAGAAATTTTTGATACCAAAATGTGTTTCTAAATTATTATAATAGAAACATAAGAAAACTAATGTGGAAACGAAATAACGGACATCCAACCATTGTTGTCAAGAATTTCAGTAAGTGTTTCTTCTTGAACTTTGAAACTTCTCGACTCAAAACTTTCGCTTTAGATAGTGTAAGAAATCCTTTTGACTTCAAAGAGATGTTAAGCCCAAGGACCAAAATTCTCGTTTATATATATGTTCTCTCATCAAGAATATTTATTATCACCAACTCATAACATTCAAGAATTAATTCAAATTTTATAACATTTGGATCATAATGAAGAATTTTAATGATATTAAATAAAATATTTAATAATAACGATTTTATTTATAATGAATAAAATACTAAAATATTTAAATCATAATAAATGAAAAATTCATGATAATGAATTATGAATCTTAATGAAAATAGTTATATTCTCTCACCTGGTCCATACGTTTAGTTTAATAATTTGAATTAATCTTTATCGAATAATTTTCTTAAGAAATAAATACATGAATCATAGCGATAAGTCTTCTAAAAGCAAGTATTATCATACATGTATCACGATGTATTTAGTTTCTTAATATTAATGGGGTAATATTACTTAATGAATAAACCTTATGTTTATTCTTGGTCCAATAACAATATATTTTCTCAAAATAATATGTACATGAATGAGAAAATATCACAATATATAAGAGTTTCAATATCATTACAAAGTGGAACTAAGTCTCATTTTCTCTACATGATTCTTGAATTTCAGAGGTGGCATGCCTTTAGTCAAAGGATCAGCAATCATCAATTCAGTGCTAATATGCTCAATGACCACTTTCTTTTCTTTTATTTGTTCTCTTATGGCTAAATACTTAATGTCGATGTGTTTACTTCGACTTCCACTTTTATTGTTTTTGGCTATAAAGACAACAGCTGAATTATTGCAGAAAATTCTTAATGACCTAGAAATAGAATCCATGATTCTAAGCCCAAAAATGAAACTCTTAAACTATACACTATGTGAAGTAGCTTCAAAACATGAGACAAACTCAACTTCAATAATAGAAGTATCAGTCAAGGTCTGCTTAGTGCTTCTCCAAGAAATAGCTCCACTAGCCATCATAAAAATATATCCTAATGTTGATTTACGAGAATTAACACAACCGACGAAGTCTGAATCTGAGTAACTAATCACATCCAGACTGTCTGTATGTCTATACATAAGCATGTAATCTTTAGTTCCTTATAGATATCTCGTCACTTTCTTTGTAGCTCTCTAGTGGTCCATACCTGAATTACTCTGATATCGACCTAGCATCCTCATAACAAATGCAATATCAGGTCTAGTACAGACCTGAGCATACATAAGGCTTCTTACGACAAAAGCATATGGGATATTTTTCATTGATTCCCTTTCAAGGTTATTCTTTGGGCATTGGTTCAAATTGAACCTATCACCTTTCACAATGGAAGCAACACTTAGTGAATAATCCTTCATCCGAAATCTTTCTAAAAATTCATCGATATAGGTTTCTTGGGATAGACCTACAATGCCTCGAGGTCTATCTCTATAGATTTTAATATCGATGACATAAGATACTTCACCCATATCCTTCATGTCAAAATTTTTAAAAATGAATTGTTTCACCTCATGTAGAAAACCCTTATCGTTGGTTGTAAGCAAAATATCATCTATGTATAAAACAAGGAAACATATTTTACTCCTACTGACCTTCTGGTATATGCATTGATCCATGAGATTTTCAACAAATCCTAATGAAGAAATCACTTCATAGAATTTAAAATATCATTAGCGGGAGGCTTATTTTAAACTATATATAGATTTCTTAAGCTTACAAACTAAGTGTTCACCAATACTAGAGGAGAAACCTTCAGGTTGTTTCATATAAACCTCTTCTTCTAGATTTCCATTAAGAAATGTTATTTTCATATCCATTTATTGCAACTCAAGGTTAAAATGAGCAACCAATGCCAAAATAATACGAAGAGAATCTTTCATAGGAGAAAATGTCTCCGTATAATCAATTCCCTCCTTTTGAATAAATCTCTTTGCAATAAGTCTTGCCTTGTATCTCTCAATATTGTCTAATGAATCTTTCTTAATTTTAAAGACCCATTTACATCTAATAACCTTTGCTTCATTAGGTAACTCTACAAGATCCCAGACACCATTGCTCATCATGGAATTCATCTCTTATTTCATAGCATCATGCCACAAATTTGACTCTTTATAACTCATGGCTTGTAAAAAGGTTTCAGGATCATTTTTGGCTCCAATATTATAGTTAGATTCTTGTAGATATACAACATAATAACTAGGAATTACTGATCTTTTATTTCTAGTAGATATTCTTAATGTTGTACCAATGTTTTCCTTAGGAACTTATGATTCAATTAGTTGTTTAGGAGCTTGTTGTAATTCCTAAACTACTTGATCTATTAGAATACTATCAGCAACTTATGAAATTTCAATGATTGGTTATTTAACATCAGTTTATACTTGAGGAGTACTATGAACTATAACTAATTTATCATTTGATGTGGAAGGTTGAGATTTTATATGATCATGTGCAAAATCTATGTTCCTGAAATGATCGCTCCCACTAATCACGTCATCCTCAAGAAATTTAGCATTTCTTAATTCCACAATCTTAGTTGTGTGAGATGGACAATAGAACATATAACCTTTGGACTTTTCAGCATATTCAATGATATACCCACTAATAGTCCTCGGGTCCAATTTCTTCTCTTATGAATTATATATCCTGACTTCAGACGGACATCCCCAAATGAGCTTATGTCGTAAACTCGATTTCCAACCTTTTCATAATTCAAATGGTGTCTTTTGGACAACCTTAGTTGGAACTCGGTTTAATATATACGCAGTCACCTTTAGTGCCTTAGTCCACAAGAACTTAGAAAGATTGGAGTTGCTAAGCATACTACGCACCATATCTAATAATGTTCGGTTTCTTCTTTATGCAACACCATTCTGGTCTAGAGAACTAGGCATAGTATATTGGGCAACAATCTCATGTTCTTGAAGAAATTTAGCAAAAGGACCAAGTGCTTGTCCATTTTCAATATATCTACCATAATATTCTCCACCTCTATCTGATCTCACAATTTTAATTTGCTTACCACATTGGTTCTCAACTTCAGCCTTAAAGACTTTGAAGGTATCCAATGCTTCATTTTTGTATATATATATATATATATATATATATATATATATATATATATATATATATATATATATATATATATATATATATATATATATATATATATATATATATATATATATATATATATATATATATATCGTTAGTAATCATCTATAAATGAGATAAAGTATTTCTGACCATATGTGTCATGGACAACATATATCAATATGAATGATCTCTAATATGTTTGAACTCCTATTAGCATCCTTTTTGGATTTATTGGTCTGCTTTCTCTTAATACAGTCCACACAAGTCTTAAAATTAGTAAAATCAAGAGTACTAAGTATATTATCATTAACTAATCTCTTAATTCTCTCTATGGAGATATGTCCTAATCTCTGATGCCATAATATAGAGGAGTCCTCATTAATATAACACCTTTTAGTACTAACGTGAACATGCATTAAACTTTGAGTGTCATCATTTTGTAAAAAAATACGATAAAGACCATCAAACAAAATGTATTTCCCAATACAATCAGATTTATATAATAAATAAAATGATATATCTTTAAAATTAAAGGAATACTTAACTAGTACGAGTCTGGAAACAAAAATTAAGTTTCGTGAGAAACTTGGTACATAAAAGGTCATTTCCAATTTTAAAACAAAACCACTACTTAAATGTAAAATGCATGTTCTAGTTGCCTCCACATATGAGCCCATCTTATTTCCTGATAAGATGTTTTGCTCACTTCCTACTAGCTTCCTTAGATTTTGCATATCCTGCAAAGAGTTTGCAATATGGATTGTTGATCTAAGTCAATCCACTATGTGTTAATATTAATATTAATCATATTAGATTCATAACACACAAACGAGATTGGGTTACCTTTCTTTTCAAGTCATTGTTGGAATTTCATACATTCCTTCTTCATATATCCCTTTCTTTTACAAAAGAAACACTTTGCTTCTTTCTTGATATCAACTTGGGTGGTATTTTATCTTTTCCCTACTGATAAGCTTTCTGATTGGCTTGATTTTTATCAGTTTTATTCTTCTCGTAAGTGGTTACTACCAATGCACTCTCACTCAGTTCCATTGCTAGCCTCTCTTCTTTTTAAATACATATGGTCATTAATTCATTGATTGACTATTTGTCCTTATGTGTATTGTATGAAATCTTAAAAGGCCTGTATTGATATGGAAGGGTATTCAGAATATAGTGCACCGAGAAGGATTTTGACATATTAATATTGAGTTTCTTAAGTTGAGTCGCAATATCTCGCATTGATGCATACCCTTTATGTTGGTGAGTCTAAGGGATGAGAATTTCATTATTAGGGTACTTGTTAGTGCCTTTTTCGAAGTGACGAATTGTTCGTCAATAGCTTGTAGCAAGTCTCGGACATTTTCATGCTGGTCAATAGAATCACGTATGCCAGCAGTTATCTTAGTTTTAATAAACATCACGTTGAGCCGATTGGATCACTCTCATCGATCACATAATGCGACCTCAGTTGGAATATTAGTATTGGTGACTATAGGTAGTTCGTCTTTTCTAATAGCATAATCAATATTCATCCACCATAAATGAAGGAGAACACTCTCCTTCCATATCTTATAGTTATCACCCCTAAGTTTAGGAATGTCACATCAAATATCAGAGAAATTAACAGTTTGAGAAACTACATAAAAACAAACATGTTTATATCAAAATTTGAGGCTTAATAGTTTAAATTACATGTTTTACCAATGTGAAACATGCTAAATTTTTAATTCGATTCAAAGGATCTTTATGATAAAACTATCAAGTTATATTCCAATTCATAATTTGTATGGGTAAATTATGAAAATAATCTGAAATTTTATCCTGATTAATTATATTGAATATAATAAAAGATCCTATGGGATAATAATTATTATATTAAATATAATCAATCACAATATGATGTCTAATTACTTATGTGATCCTTATTTTAACTTTATATATAATTTTAATTAATTAAGGATGTTGTGGCTAATTCTTAATTAATTAAGATTATATAGATCACTAGACATTTTAGACATTTAGAATTGACTCATAAACATGAATTAATACAACCAAATATGCATACATAATATGAGCATTTTATTGTCTAAAAATATTTAAAATGTTATATCCTCATGATTTTCAACATGAAATATATCAAGAAGTTTCAAAAACAGACCAAAATCAAATCATATTTATGGTATAAAATGAAAACTCTTTCATATCAAGGCAGAAGTCAATTGGCTCTGATACCAACTATTAGAAATTTTTGATACCAAAATGTGTTTCTAAATCATTATAATAGAAACACAAGAAAACTAATGTGGAAACAAAATAGCGTACCTCCGGTCTTTGTTGTTAAGAATTTCAGTAAGTGTTTCTTCTTGAACTTTAACATTTCTCGGCTCAAAACTTTCGCTTTAGATGGTGTAAGAAATCCTTTTGACTTCAAAGAGATGTTAAGCCCAATGACCAAAATTCTCGTTTATATATATGTTCTCCCATCAAGAATATTTATTATCATCAACTCATAACATTCAAGAATTAATTCAAATTTGTAACATTTGGATCATAATGAAGAATTTTAATGATATTAAATAAAATATTTAATAATAATAATTTTATTTATAATAAAATAAATAATTAAAATATTTAAATCATAATAAATAAAAAATTCATGATAATGAATTATGAATCTCGATGAGAACGGTTACATATGGTAGTCTTTGCAATTGGATTATTGCTACTTTTTAGTATTTTAGATTATTGCTGCAGTTTTAGAAACGTGAATCATTGCTATACTAGTGGTATTTCAGATGAATAGTAAATAAGAAACTCAAAAACGAATCTTGCATGGAAGGACACCTATATCAAGGATCCAAAGGATCCTAATGTCAAGTCATCAAGACAAACAACACGTATGTCTTGCAATAATACAACGAGAGGTGGTATAGTTTGCACAAAACAATATCAAGTCATCAATTTTAAAAATGCGTCTACATGCAAAAATATCCTGAAGAGATCAAACTTGAGTTAGAAACATACATGAATGAGAAAAAGTTCCAAACGATTGAATCATATGGCTATTTACCTAAGGATAACAAAGTTCTAGAATATAATGAGGTGGAAGAGATAAATGTAAGTGGTAAGAAAGCATGAGATAGGAGTGGAAAAAGAAATTATTGTTGTTAAGAATTCAAAAGTTTCACAAAGGAATGGACCAATAGATATATATATATATATATATATATATATATATATATATCAAAAATCAAAAAATTAGTACAAAGTCAACGAAGAGCTGACAAACAAATATACATAATGCTTATAATAACAAAGCAAGAGCTCCTTTATCAAATAGGTATTACATTCAATCTTAGTTTTAAGGGTATAATTAAAGTAATTGGAAGACATGGTTCTAAATTAATACCTTCAAGTTATCATGAGCTAAGAGTTTCATATTTAAAAAATAAGTTGGATTACATAAATAGTTTGATGAATGGATAAAATGCAGACAAAATATGGTTGTTCAATTATATCAAATACATGTATCGATAAGAGATAAAATAATATAATTATTTTTTTAGCTAATTATTTATTAAGAATAATATTTATTTAAGGTATATAATCATATCAGAGCTTTGAACATAATAAAAGAATTCACAAGCAATAATGAATTGATAAAGTATGGTGTTACACGATTTGTCACTTTATTCTTGATATTATAGGATCAAGAGCGCACTAAGAGGGAGGGAGTGAATTAGTGCAGCAGAAAACTTTCACTATTTCAAAAACCTTGTTTCGATTAAAGCCAATTCAACGAGAATGATTTCAACTCAATTTGTTTTAGAAGGTATTTGAGCTTGTAGTCTTAAGTGAAAATGCAAGAGAAGACTAAAGTGATATGTAGCAATGTAAATCACACAAATGAAAAAACGTAGATTTCGTAAAGTCTTCGCAGAAAGCGATCTTGGAAGATGTTTTACGTCAAAGCAAATGTAGACGTATTTAAAGCACAGTAAGGAGGAGAGGCAGTTTGCTATAAAGGAAAGATGCTCAAAGTAAATGCAAACTGAGTTTTAGAGTGGTTCGGTCAATCGTGACCTTCCACTTTCGGCTTCCTCCTCCGACGAAATCACCTGCGTCCACTAGAGGCCTTCCTTCAATAGGCGAAGGACAACCACCCTTTTACAGCTTTTCTCCTTTTGCCAAGCTTAGGAGACAACCCTTACAAGTTTCACTTCTCTCTTGAATGATCTCAACACTTAGAAGAAAGAAGGAGGAGAACTCTAGCTTTTACAATACTTTTAAGGCCTCAAAGACTCAAGATTAAAGCAAGTTTTCGTTCCCTTTCCTGCAAGAAATGATGAGGTTTTTATAGGCCCCAATGAGTTTGAAAATGGAGCCTAAAAGTGTTCATTCCCGGATTTCCGGGGTCCACCGCCATTATTGGGTGGTACTACCACCTGTCATCTTACAATGGATGATACTACCGCTTAGTCTGGACAGTACTATCGCTCAATCTGGGCGGTTCTACTGCCTGACAGGACTCGAAGACCGAGCTCAAACGGTACCACCGCCTAGAATTCCTGGGAGACTGAGTCTCCTGGGCGGTGCCACCGCCTGCCATGAATATAGGGACCGAATGGGCTATTCCATTCAGCCCAATTTGGGTCTGTTAAGGGCCCAATTGGCCCATAATTAAGTTAGTGGGGTTACCTCCCAATCCTAAATGAATCTAAACTCTAACTACGACATTTAAGATATGATTATTGCAATTCGTGTTCCGATGCGTCACTCGCTCTTCCGACGAGCTTCCGGCAAACTTCCAACGAACATCCAACGAACCCTCGACGATGCTCTAGCGGACTCTCGGGAAGCTCCTGGACTTCGCAATGATCTTCTTAGCGAGTTCCGATGAGCTTTTATGGCAAGCTCCAGGACTTCTCGGTTGGTTCCCGTAGAACTTCCTACGAACGTCCGGATTTCCGATAAACTCTCGAACTCCCAACATGATCTTGGTCTTAACTCCAGCATAACACCTGCTGCATGTCTTATTGCCATCGTAGTTAATCCAGCACAGTTTTCTCAACATATGAATTAGATCAACAAATGACAATTGACTTCATCATCAAAATTTAAGATTCAAAAGAGTATTCATAAGTAAAATCACGATCTTAGAAATATATTTACATGGAGAAATGTGTCACAAGTAAATAGACAAAAAAAAAAAAAGGTAAAAAGCAAGTGAGCAATTGATACGATTTTGATGTCATTATTTTGAAATTATATAGTTTATATACTAAAGTGATAGGCCTCAAGCCGAAGCTCGTAAATAATAAGAAAAACCTAATAATGGAATATATTTTAAGACTAAGGATGGAGTCAAAAAAAAATCAAAAATCAAAAAAAATTTGGTGGAAGTGAAGAAAAATATAAAGATATTGTTATATTCATTAATAGAATATAAAAATATCAACTTCATCATTCACTATACGCAGCTAGACACTATTTAGACTCATAATTTTTTTATAAAAGCACTTCTATTAAGTTTGATACATAAGTTATATCTGAGTTATATTATGAGCATATTATATGACTGGTTTTCAACATTGAATTATTTTTATATAAGAATGTTAATGGTATGTTTGAAATCCTAATGATAATTTGATCAAGGGCTACTATGTCCCCATGTTTTTATAATTTCATATGATTAACATTATATAAATTTTTAAGGTACAGTTGAATTTAAATTGACAACTGAATAATGGTGCTTATTTGGAAGTACTACACCAAACTTATAGCAATTAAATATAAAAATTTTGAGTTTGACTTGTGGCACTATAGTTTATGAGCAAAATTAGAGTATTTTCAAGAATATAAATATATAAGAATATTTTAATGTTAACTAAATTATTATTTTTAGATATTAATGTAACTAAATGGATCTTTAATTTGTATGATATAACATTATAAATATCAAGTATAAACAAGCGTTAAAAGCTTAATGTAATTTGTCAAACAAGATTGATTTGATTTTATTGGATGATATAGATGATTTAAATGAATAGTTGGTGGGATAAATAGATGTAAATTTGAAAAATACTAAAAATGATCCTTTCTTTTACTATGATAATTTGGCATGGGGAGATATAGTAAAAGGTTGAGGCATTAGAGAAATAAAGATATATACAGAATAAAAATGAATGCAAAGGATTTAAGCTCATTGTCTACAAATTATGAAAGATGAGGAAATTTATTATGATGAAGATAAAGAAGGAAGAAGAGAAAGATAGTGACAAGATTGAAGATGATGAATTGGATGTTAATGATCTTTGATATTAATCTTATTTTATTTTATTATTTTTAAAGTTAGATTTAAGTAATATAGTTTGGTGCTTTAAATGCATACAACTTTCATGTGTTATTTTAGTTTTAGTTTATATTTATTTATTAATCATGATATATAATTTTAAAATTATAATATTTGGAAACTGTCCTGTTTCGTTTGGGCAAGTGCTATCTAACGCTTTTGACAACAACAGTGATGAAGATGGAATCAAGTCGAAGAAAGAAAAAAATGATAAGAAAGTAAAAGTATATATTGTCTATTCTAAAAGCTTCAGTGTTTTTTGGGGGCCTGACGGCCTAATATCCCTGTCGCCCTCATCCTCATATCTCTCTCTCTCTCTCTCTCTCTCTCTCTCTCTCGGTCTCTCTTTCCCATTCCCCCTAATTTTTTTACGTAGCTACATGGCTGGAATCATGGGGGCAACCAACACAATCCGAGGTCTTTTCGGTGAGATTTTAATCTGGTGGTGCCCAATAATAACATCAAGAATTCTTGATAGTTTACAAGAGGCAATGGGTTGACAACCTTTGAGACCAAATATATTAATGTGTAACAATATGGAAAAACACAATATGGCAAATATTTTTGGATTACAAAACCGTATCCTATGAACTTAACTTTAGTAGGATTTTTTTTCTCTCCATATTTTAGAATAAGTAAATTGTGGTAATAAGTCTATGAAATTGAAAACCATAATTACAGGATTAATATATTTAATAATAGATAAAATTATAAATTAATATTTCTTAAGATCCTAGTTCATTAGATTGACTAATTCTTAAGAAACACTCGAAGAAGCTAAATATTTGTTTCTTAAACAAATATTTTTAATTATTGAAGGTCGGATTGGGATTTTTAATTATTTGTTTCTTAAACAAATATGTTTCTTAAGCTAGTTCATTAAAGTGCAGCTTGGGATGCACAAAGGTCAGATTTATAATTAGAAACTCATGTTAGTAAGATATAGTACAGAAATTTCATGTGGTGTTCAAGAATATGATGACAATGAAGCTACTAAAAATACTATTAAGAATATGAGTACTAAAAATACTAGTAAAATAGTCAAGTATCCTAACCAACTAGACTAAGATAAAGAGGAGGAAACCCATTTTAGGTGTGGATTGATGGTCACTTCTTCTCCTTCCAACTTAACTGGTCCCATGGTCAGGACTTTGGACTTTGAATCCAATAATTGGAGTTGAAATTTTTTTAAACTTATTAAAGATGGTGGATTCAAGATATCTTTTTTTAATATATTTTAAATATGAATCTGATACTAGTGTATCAAACCAATGTACTAAAGATTTAAGACTTCAACTTATATATTTAAATATTAACCTGATGGTGATGGTGATACACTTGTATATATAGCTCATGAATCAGGTTAATATTTAAATATATAAGTTGAAGTCTTAAATCTAACCTTCTCGACCTTTCAGGACACATTGCAAAAGACTCTCAGTACGATATGTAATTTATGATTCATGAGCTACCTAGTCAAAGGCTAACTCAAATGGCACCGGCCTTGGCTGATGTCATTGTTTGGTGAGGTTGGAAGATGTATATACTAAAATATCAACTCTAGCTCAGATTTATACGGATGGATGATGGATTATCAGGATGATTTCCTTCGACTATAATATTAAAAGATTGGTGTTTTTTCATAACAATATTTGTATATTTCTTTACAGTTAGTATAAATAAGTACATAACTGAAACATGCAATGTAACAACGACCATAATCTTCATGCAGCAATAATAAATAAATAAATAAATAAATAAATCAAGCAAGTGTACCATCATCATCATCTTCCTCTACCCATTTATCCCAATCAACTTTACCATAGTGAGGTGCCTGATTGATGACTTTACGTAAGCAAAAATAAATTAATGAGCAGAAAAAAGTATGATATATCAATTTAGAACTGTAAAAGAAAATCTCACCTCTTAATTTACTTTATCATAAAGATCCATTTTTAGCTCATATAACTCTTTTTTCCAGCAACAGCAACTGTAGAAAAATAAAAAATGCCATTAGGTTCAACATTAACTTTCACATCTCTAGTGTCAGGCAATCGTTTAAACCTCCCCCTTTTGTAGTTTGAGATTGAGCTGACAAAATGGCCCAAACTAATTACATTGTAGATAGTCATTTTTACTATCTCGATCTTTATACTTTAAAAAAATTATATTATCAATTTATTTTTTTTCTCATAATTATAGAAAGATCAATGTAATTTTTTAAAATATAAAATAAATAAAAGTGACTAACTACAAAGAGTAATATAAGGATAATCGATCACATGATTATTAGAATAAATATTTTTTCTTCGATGAGATGACCAGAGCAAAGACTCAACAAGAGAAAAATCCTAAATAAGCAATGGAAAATTCAGATTGTGAAAGGAAAGCACACACCTCATGTTCTCGAACCCTTTTAGTGATGAAGCATGTGAATGATTGACGATGCCTTAATCTCTCGGTCGCATGCCTATGACATTTAAGTGTCTCTTGAGATAGTACGATGGCTCATACGATTATGTGTACTTTCAACAGAGCCTTAAAATGAAATACACATATGTGAATTGTATGTTAAGTTATTAGAATGAGATATTTTTATCATTGCTAAACATAGGGACGGTTTGAGATTTAGTTTGAAGATAGAACCCTTTGGAAAGGAAGCGATTTTAGTTATTGTGAGTATCGATATCTACTCCATAGCTTTCATGCTTAAGTTTTTTTTTATAATTTTAAGTATAAGATATGCAGTTATCTTAAGCAGAAGAAAAACAGCTGGATCTTAAATAATTCGAGCAAAAAAAAAAAGGATGAAGCTCATGGTTATCCCACTTGTTTCATTGTTGATCAATGTAAGCTATGACAAGTGAAGTTTTTGATAGGCAACTCAAGTTGGATCAGAATTATCCATTAATCAAGAGTTAGTTAGACAATGTATGAGTACAAGATAAATAAATATTTGAGCCGGATTTCAAACAGATTAGTGGCAATTGATTCATAAAATTATTAGAGTTATTATTAAGAAGATGACAAGTTCATTTTGAGAACTTAAAAAACAAATTTGGGACTAAATTTTAATTCTCGATATAATAATGCTTTCCAACAATGGGAAAAGAAAAAGGTAAATTAGAGAAGAAATATTAGATAGGAAAAGCACGATAATAAATGGAGTCACAAAGGGCATCCAACCAAAGGAGGAAAAGGAGCAACACCAAATGCTTTCCTGATACTAGCAATCATTCTAGTTGGCTTAGACTCTCAGTCCATCAAATCTAAACAAAAAACTGAAGAAGATAAGCAATTATTAAATCTCTATATTCGTACTTTTTTTGGGATTGAAAGTTTAAAACCTCAAGTCAATATTTTCCTACTTATATTTCTGTTGAAAGCCACAAGCACCAATCGCAGCATTCAAAAAAATTCAAATGATAGAAGAGGTTTTTGTAATAAATGCTCCTTCAGCTGCACAGTTTATGTACACAGATACATGGATGATCTCTCGTCTTCAGAGGTCACTTCCATTGGATTACCATGTTTCCTAAGTGAAATAAATAATTTGTGTGGGCTGTGCTTGTTTGTGTCAGGAACCTCATTTCTGAAGAGTTCGGTCCATCAGCAGGACATTGTCACCCATGCCTCCTCTAAGCCATTATTATGTGATGACTCTCCAATCACAGCCCTAGCAAGTTTGATATGGGCTGCCATCCAAGAAGCCATTATTATGTGATGACTCTCCAATCACAGCCCTAGCAAGTTTGATATGGGCTGCCATCCAAGAAGCCATGGCTTCTTGCTTGCTGGCAGTGCAAAGTTCAGCTCGAACATCTCCTTGGCTATATTATTTCCTCCCTCACAGAAACCGACCAGCCTGGCCACTATATCAGCACTTTCTTCGATGTGTGCTGCATCATTTGGATCTGTCCACAGCTTGCTCACCAGCTGAAGCTTTCTCTGCTTCCCTTCAAGGGGCACTTGCCACTTGATGTATAGCCGCTCTCTCTCATCCTCTGTCAATCTCGATTGCAGCCTCTTGGCAAGGAATTCTCTTTCATGTCTCAATGCTTTGATACTGCAACGCAAGGAAAATCCAGCAATTAGACCAGGATCACAAGTTACATGTCCAGTGTTGATGAATGTTTGGAAAAATTGTAAAGAGGAAAACATATTGTGTTGTAATAACAATGCGTGCTCAAATTGTCTGCACCTTGATGACACAGAAATTGGATCATCCCCCATTGGAGCAGGACTTGCACTTCCCACTTCATCAAAGTGCTCTTGGAGCCATGTCAATCTCCTGACCTCTACTTCAATGTATATCTGATCCGCTGGATCACCTCTGAATAGCAAATAAAACTGAGTGCGATGTATTATTGATACATGGCAAACATCCCATAGATGTATAATCTGCTGCATTTGTTCCTTGAATCTGGACTTCCATGCAGCAGGGGATTTTTCTAGATCTGAAATATTCTCTTCACATTCTTCACCATCATACCCTGAAGCCTCCTCGTTAGCTTCTAATTCCAACACCTGAGACCATTAAAATGAGATCAATATGAAAACTAACAGCCTGCCTATAAAGATACAGAACCTAATAATGAACAGTTGAGATGGAAGTTAGCTTCAGACCTGGCAAACTAACAGCTGCTTTTGATACTGAAGCTTAGCAACACGTTCTTTCAATTCTATGACATATGCTCTTATGCTCCTCACATTTTCCTCCGCAGCATTCTGGAACATCTTTTGCATCTTTTTCATGTTTACTGAACTGGAACGCTGATAGCGTGGTGTTTCATCCCTTGATGAGATGTCTCCACCATCCTCACTCTTGGATGGTGTGACTTTCTCTGAACCTGAAATGTTGTCATGGGATTCCGTATCATTTTCTGGAACTTTGTTCTCCACCTCAGAATCCAACACCTGCCGGGAAGATGAGAGAGGAGAGCATGGTGCTCTTATGATGTGTGGTCGGTTTGCATTGCTGCTCATGGTCAAAGGAAGCATCTTCTTCTTCTTGAATTGGGACTTTGAAGACTTTGTATTCGTCTCAACAGAACAATTGCTGTTTGGAAGAGACATCACTAGCTTGTCTAAAGATTTTTGGACATTTTCCAGCTTTTCCTCAAGATTGGCAATGGAATTGCCCTGTGTGTGGAGTCTTGTAATCTCGTCTTTCAGGTTTGCTCCAGCATTCTGGCTCATAACCTCATTGCAAAGGCCAACCTCTTTACTTAGACATCTAAAAGCACGCATCTCCCTTATTTCTGCTTGAAGTTTGGCAATGGTTTCAGCGGCATCTTGGTTACCAAGTCTGTGGCAAGCCACCTCTTTCTGCAAAACTTCAAGTGCTTGGTTTGCTTCCTCTCCAAGCTGCTCCTGTAATTGTTCGAGCTTGCGAATTTCATGCACGAGCATGGATGGAATAGTTGATGATTGCCTCATTGGATTTCTCACACGTTCAACTTTCCCATGACCCTTTTCACCAGTATATGGTGATGTCCCAGAAAAGGTGAGAGATTTTACAACTCGCCGAGGTGATGATTCACATGGATTTAAACCCTGAAGAGAAGTATTGCCGGACAAAATTTATACATGATGAAGATTGCAACGGGAATATAGTAGTTGATACTAATCGCATGAAAGACTTTTACCGCTGTATGACCATCACTAACTTTCCGTTGTAATTCATCCAATTGTAATTGGGCAAGATCTCTTTCTCGCTTTAGTTCTTCCATTTCCATTTCCATCTAATTATGTGACAATAAGATCATGCTCTTAAACTCCATTTTGTTCATAAATATTTGGCTTATAATAGACGAGAAAAGTTGATGTCATAATTAGAAGCAGTAAAATTACCTGCTTAATTTTCAACTCTTTCTCCATCAGAAGGGCCTCAGGGCATGCAGAGGTTTCTGGAGTGCGCAATTCTGCTTCAAGTCTTGCAACTTCCTTTTGCAGCTGTTTAACCATCTGTTTGTCTGATACAACCTGATTGACAAAAAAACATTTTATTGCAAAACTTAGAAGGACTAGTACTTGTGTGCAATTGAACAAATGCGAACATCTCTAGTTTCAGTATTTTACATACCACATTAACTTGTGCTGAGTTGGTAACTTCCTTAGCACAAGTTGCAAAGAATAATGTATTTCGAGATTGTTCTACATGGCTTATTGCTGGACTCAGAGTACAGATAATGGCAGTCCTCGCATTCCCTCCTAAAGAGCTCTGTAATATACGTGTTAGCTTTGAATTTCTGTAAGGAATATGGACACCTCGCTTCCCTTGACTGCAAACAGAAAATAGATAACATGAAACCTCAATTTTCAGATCTGATATTGCATTTCAATCAATTGTAGTCTCCCTGAACCAACATATAAGAAAGTTAATTTTTTTCTCAGAAGTCAGAACATTATTTAATTGCTGCATCATGCAGAACCAAAACTACACATATTGCAAGTGTTGAAAGAACTTGAACGAAGCAGAAACAAAAGGCATGCTGCTTGTATAAGTGCAGAACAATAACAGAACATATCCAGGTCTAAAGATTTTCATGCCTTCCGGGTTCCTATAAATTGCCTCCAATAACAGGAATATAACACAGGGCCACCATTTGCAAATCTAAAATTTTATATTATGCTATTCAATTGTCGCATCCAATTCATCAAGAGCCTAAAAGCATTTTTTTTTTGGAGAAAAGAAGGGTTCTAGACGACCTTCCACTTATCTACAGTCACCTGCTTGATTTATTCAAAAGAATATATTTAGTGGTTCATTTCTTAACCATAGGAATAAGCAAAGATTTGTAATTATATTATCATCTCTTTCCAAAGATGAATTTTATGAGGCATTATTTTCACCGAATAGTGATTCCATGTATCCTTTAATCCAGAACAAGAGGGTTTCATCTAACCTTTTGTTGTTGCATTGATTTCTTAAAGTGACTTGCAATGCAACTATCTCAAAGAGGTCCAGTATTAAATATATATTACAAATTACAGGTTAACTATTTTAAAAAGTTTATATTAAAAGTTTAAACGAGTTCCCAAATGCAGTTGACTTACCCTCTCTAACTGCATAAAGGTGAATGTTATCTTAACTCCAAGTATATATTTCTTCTTATACAACATGGACTCGGTGATCCAGTTTCTCACTTCAGTTAACCTTTCTAATGCCATTCAAGGCAATGTTACATTTTTAATTAATATATGTTTCATCTTATATAACATGCCTGTATCCTAGTTTTGCACTTGATTTACCCTTTCTAAAGCCAATTATTTTTTTTTATAATCACCAATTATCAATGACAAATTTTCCTGTACTTTCTGTAATATGCTTATTATTTGTTCCTCTACACTTTTGCCCTGGATTAAATGATTCTTGGTGGTGTTCAGTAAATCTAATGTTTCACGAACCATGTTTATCAACCACAATTTGTGGTATAGTTCTTATTCTACCCAAAGTTCTGTTCATCCTCATACACTTTTCAATGGGCAATATTTCCAGTTCACGTCAAGAATTAATACTTCCCAGTACATTGAAGAAAAGATTTACAACTATGTAGATATGGATTCTGTATCTTGTAACCTCTGCTCTCACGGTGAACTATGTCTAATTCAAATAGAATGCTGTTTAGGTTGTTGGAAGTTAATTTGAAAGCAATGATAAACATCTTCTTTTGCATAATTAAGTTATTTAATACAAGTCTACACATAATTTGAAGTAATAATATGCCCTTTGATAAGCTAATATGTTCAGTTACATCTTCTTTTATTGCTTTCCAAGATTAGAGATACTTTTTATTTTAATTTATAAAAATATTATGAGTAGAGTTATCTGAGCAACTATAATGACAGTTTGCTACAAGATTTGTCATCATAATTTCACTTTTCTAAACTTTACCATTGTCAAGAAAGACTTCAGAAAATACTCCATGGATGGATGATAATAAATCACAAGCAATCAGCATAGCTATTTAATAGCCATCAGCTTGCAGGAAAGTCTCTGATGTGTCTAAATTTCCTTGTTCACAAATTTGATAGTCTAAATTTACTTTCTAGAAATCATTACCTCAATGTTCTAATTACTGTTGTAAGATTCAACAAGCTTCGATTTATATGGCAGCCTTCTTTAAGCCTAGCACCACTTGCATGAGTTTGTCCAGCTCTCTCGCTTCCAGCAAGGTCCACAAAGTTCTGCAGAAAACAATTATAAGCCCAAATGCCACAGTGAACAAAGAAATTAGTATTGTTGAACCAATAAGAATAGGTCACCAGGCTAGCGACAAAAGATTTCACACAGTCTGAATTCTCACGTAGGGTACTTTCCACCGTCTGTGGAATAAAAATATAAAATAGTATGTTATTATTTATAAGCTTTCCATATCCAGTATAAACATCATATAGTAAAGTAAAAGAAAAATTAAGTAGCAGTACCAGCCTTATTATTTGGTGTGATCTGGAGCTGTTATCGTTCAAAGCAGTTTCACCAACTTGCCGTTGTGCTGTCAAACACCAAATACTGATTATAAATTTAATCAACTTTAGTACAACTTTTAAATGGAAATGATACAAGAAAATGTCAGTTAACCTTCACAAGTTCCAATTAGATATCTCAGATGCTGACTATCTTTTGCCGTTTCTTCTTCCAATTTATCAACAATAGTTCCTCTCTGTGCAGATAAAAGGAATAAAACATGGTTATCCTCATAAGGACAGTAGCAAATCGTACTAATAAATATGATGAAACTGTGAAGTACCTCAGGATCATCTAGCAAGCGAAGGGTGCCAGAATCTGGTTTAAGCAGATCCCTTACTATCTCGTTGTATATCTCCATAGCAGAAATTTTTATGGTAAAATCTCTCTCTGGAGTCTGGATTCCATAAAATAAAGAAAAACAAGAAAGAAAAAGGAAGATAAACTGAAAATGTGTTTTGCATAAAAACATATGACAATAGGATATATAAATGTTTCAGAAATCTTACATTATTTATGTGCTTGTAAATATCATTCACCGCATTCTCAGTTATTCCCCTCATGGTAAATGTTTTTCCACTGCTAGTCTGCCCATAAGCAAAGATGGTAGCTGCAGACATAATAGTATAGTTGTCACAAGAATCTTTAAGAAGTAATACGGACAAAATATAATTTTAGATAGGATTAGTCTCCCACTGATGCATACCATTGATTCCTGTCAGTGCTGATAATGCAACATTCTTGGCTCCTTCTTCATAGACTCTCTCAGTCAAACAAGTTGGTTCAAATACTTTGTCTGGCACAATAAGACCAAGGCACAGAGTATATTCCCATTAGGAATAATGTTTAGTTTATATATCCTGGATCCAAGATAAATGAATCGGAGCTAGAACTAATTTCCAAATGTACCAAAAGTATAAGAAGATGGTGAATTGGAGCGGTCCTGAGATGACATCTTTAACACAATTTTGTTGTCATCGATGCATTCCCATGCTTCTTGGTCCTTCAGTGACTGTTCCTTTCTACTCAGAGGTCTCATACGTACAGTGACAAAAATCTTCTCCTCCTTGACTCTGGAGCCTCCAGGGGTACATATTGACATCTTTTCAACCTTCGAGACCGGGGTACTAGGTGGCTTAGCTGCTGTCATTTTTGTGAATAACCCAGCTGGAATCGTCACAATTATTTTAATTCTATGGGGAAGCTAGTAAAATATGATACACAAACCTCCCTTGTTTCACTGAAGTAAACAATTGCAGACTAGTGTTAGATCATATATAATGATGAAGTGAAAAAGAAAAGAGACAAATTCAGTAGTTAAACCGGCACTAAACTGCAGTTCCAAGAACTAAAAGTTGCTTTTAATTTAAATTCTGAACAGGAATGACGTCAGTGCCTGATTCTTGCATATCAAAGTTTCAGAGGAAACCAATATATTACATAAGCAAGCATAAGCAAGCAGAAATTGCAGGAGGATCAGTTTGGAAAATGACATGCTCGAACATGGAATAGTGTCAGCAATGAGCATTTACAGGATGCAATAAACAGTTTTCGCCCACTTCTAATCAACCAAGCAACAGATAAAGCAGATCAAACTTCAAAGCTTGGAAGTTAGCTTTTTATTAGCCTTCATGCTTCTAAATATCCCAAACATTTAGAATTACACCATTTCTTCCAGATATCTCCAGCCTCATTCTTTTCCGTCACCTTTTCTTTTATCCTCTAAAAGGCTCATTTTGTTTTAGAAGATCCATGAAGCTCCATTTTCCGCTTCTGATCGATTCTCTTGTGCTCATCATCAGAACATTCATATCAAGACAAGCAAAACTTAGACGAGTTCCGTGTCCTCTTTCTGAGTTCATTGAGCGAGACGACGAGAGCAGCTAAGCAAACAAATTTGCAATAAACAAGCAGTAAAAGCAACAAACACCCCAGAATAAACCCTAAAGGAGAAACCGAGAAAACAGAGCAAGAATATAAAATCGTCACAATCCGTCAATAAGAGAAGATCGAGAACAATTGGAAAGAAATGTACCAAGATCGAAGGCAAGAGGCCCAGTCGGGGGTCAAATTGCGGGATGCCGCGCCGCTCGAACCCCTGATTCGTGCGCGGCGCGGTGACAAGCCGATCAGAATAAGCAAAGGAAGGAAGCGATCCGCAGTCGGGCACGGAGAAGAAATTGGGAGGAACCAGTGCGAAATGGGGTCTTTTGTGATCGACCAAGGTTACAGCAAAGAGACAATGCGTTACGAACTTGAGAGTGTGAGCTTAAGATTTGGGAAACGAAGAACGAGTGGGATTTAGTTTGAGAGAGGGTAACAATAATAATAGGAGAGAGAGGCGGCCGTTTGAAATGCGGAACGCCAACGGCTAGTTCTGGGTATACGTGCGCGTCGATTTAATGGGGCCGAGTGGGCGAGTTAGTCGCCGTCGCCGAGCGCGTATTATTATTACTATCGCTCGTGGATTCTGCCTACCTACGTGACCGCTGAACCTGCTTGCGTCTTACGCGCAAAATTGGTTCTCACCGGACATCTCACCCGCTGCCATCTCAGCGCGTGATAATCCGCGTAAGTCAAGCGCGTGCGTGTTATGTTTGGGGCGATAATAAGTGAAAAGAACTTACCTAGGAACCTACTTGTAACGGGTAGAGAATCCAACCCATCATTGTTAATTGAGTCTTAACCCATCATTGTTAATTGAGTCTTTCAAGATTACGATGATTTAGAGGTCGACAGGATGAAAATCATAAAAAATTATAATTGATAAGAGATGTTTATCTTTTAAGTTTAATGTGATTAGTCAAATCCCTCGAGAGTATACTAAGATGTAAATTGGATCATGATCCCCACTAGAAATCCATCGAAGATTTTTTATTCATATATTAGAGGGTGTCGTGTGTTTCATGAGAAAATAGTGGAAGTAGATTAAAATAAAAGTCCATGTCTTAATTATTTTTTTGTAAAATCTAAAATATGTATATTATTTATTTTCTACTACATTTTTACTTTTCATAAATATGTCAGTTGCAAATCTCTTACGTGGTATACTAGATATGTCAATTGTCTCATTGATTAAAAACTATACGGATTGGCTCCGCAACTTAAGAATTGTTCTCATAGTAAAGAAAATCACATATGTTCTTGATACAATTGTGCCCGTGCTTGAGGAAAGGGCAACTGAAGATGAGATTGCTCGTTATATAAAGTATATAAATGATTCCACTCTTGCTTGATATTACATAATGGGCTCTATGACTCTCGAGTTACAAAAGCAACATAAAAAGATGGATGTCAAATCCATCCTACTTTATCTTCGTAAATTGTTTGAAATACAAGGAAGAAATTATCAATATGAGATATCAAAGAGTCTCTTCCGCTCAAATATGACTAATAGGACATCGATTCAAAATCATGTCCTTAAGACGATTGAGTTGATAGATAATTATGGGTTTAGGAATAGTCATAGAGGATAACCTATATGCGCAGATCTTATACTCTAATCTTGAAAAGATGGATGTCAAATCCATCCTCCTTTATCTTCACAAATTGTTTGAGAAACAGATAAGAACTTAACAATATAAGATATCCAAGAGTCTATTCCGTGCAAAGATGACTAAGGGTATATCGGTTCAAAATCATATTTTTAAGATGATTTAGTGGATAGAGAAGCTTACGAGTCTAGGAATAGTCCTAGAGGATAACCTGTGTGTGGATCTTATACTTCAATCCCTCCCAAATTTCTTTTCACTCATAATGAATTAACATAAATAGGTTTGAGGTGACTTTTCTTGAACTCCTTAATACGATGAGGGAGGTTGAGAATACCATAAAAAAAGAGAAGTCAGTTCTTAACGTTGGTGAGACTAAAAAGAAAAGGAATACAAAGAAATCCCTTAAGAAAGCAAAGGTCGCCAAAAGGGATCTAACAAAGAACAGTGCTTTTACTATGACAAAGATGGGCATTGGAAGAAGAATTACAAAAAGTACCTTATAGAAAAGATGAAACAGAAGCTTGAAGAAGCTTCAGAATGAGAGAATCTAATAATAATAATAAGTAAAAATTACTATACAGTATGTCACATGTGTCATCACTCGCGTGATTGACTTACTAGGCATTTGTAACTAGCAAGGGCAGTAACATACTATCCCTAATAGATCGTAACTTAAGAGAAGGTGGTATAGACTAGCCGTCGAGAGCAATAACCCCTCGGCAATAAGGCCTGTTTGCCCCCTCCCTCGTCGGCTTGTGTAGATGATCGTCATCCGCCTATCCTTGGTAGTTGCCAGGATTGATAAACGACACCCCTATAGTCATCCTTCGCTCATAAGGAATTATGTTAATCCATTGTTCGCATAAATGAGCCATAGGAGGATGTATGGACTAGTTCTCATCAGCTATTGGTCTCCCTTTTATCAGCTCCCCAAGTAGAAAGTCGGTCCCAAAGGCCTAAGCAAGGGATCGGACTAAAGAGCCTCTACTGTTTCTATTCCTCTAAGATTAACTTTACTATTAGAAGAATTGAGTTAAGAAATCCCTTTGACACTAACCGCTTATGTAATGTCTTTGATGAAGCCAAGGCATACCTCGATTGACCCTTAGAACACTGAGGAGGTCAAGCCCACCTCGATCCAACTCGAAAGCGACCTCAGACGTTTAGCCGTCGCCTTGAGATCACTTCGGTTAAACCTTCCCTGACTTCAACTACCTCACATAATCACCACATGGGCTATTAGAACGAGCTTATACCTTCGAGACAGAATCAAACCGTATTGACCCACGATTGATTGACTGACTAACGGCATTAAGAAAACTAACACTAGTAATAACTTAAAAAAGGACATAGAGTAGTTATATTCTCTCTTCCTCTACGGTCAACAGTAGGGCTTATGTCATTCTACCAAAAACAAATTGATAACAGGTGAGTAGCTAAAACATTATTGTGAGGGAAAATAGAACGCACCAACGGAATGCTGGCATATGGTCGCTACCATAATTATTACCTCATAAGCAAGTCAGCTAAAGAGGATACTGGTGTCTCCCATCCATGTCTGAGTGAGGTCTCGCAAGAGCATTAGTCGCATATCGATTGTACCCGGCAGTATCAATTTTGGCACCCAAGCACGATATATTTTATTATTATTTATTTTATCAACAGTGTGGTATTACTTTTGCGACATGTTTTACTCGATGTTGTTCGCTCGGAGTACTTGAGTTCTTTTCGATACTTGAAAATATATCTTTAAAAGTATATTATGATTGTAAAATGTTAGAAAAACTTTAGACTTTTAAATACTTGTTAATATAATTTTGTAATTTCAATAATGATTAATCATGATTAATTAACTAATTATACCTACCACTATGTATACCGAGGATGACCGCCGACCAATATTCTATGTTTGTTATTAGCCGAGCGTCTTCGCCCTATTCGCCTTGCCGCACTCTTAAACCCCCGCTCCGCCTCCTCCGCCGCTGCTCCCCCTGCGTCTCCTCGGCAGGCCGCCTCGATCGTCCCCTTTCTTTCCCTCCCGTTTCCCTCAGGTCGGATTAGGAGGGTGGGTCGTAGATAATATGTTCGCGACGGCGGTTCGATGGATGGCGAAGAAGCCAAAGCCGAAGATGAAGCCCATCGAGCCCCGGACGCCGCCGGAGCAGACCCAGACCATCACCCGCGCTATATTCGATGTCGTCAAGGAGCACGGGCCCCTTACTATCGCCGACACTTGGGACCACCTAAAGGTAGTACTTGCAAGTCCCCTCTCGCCTCTCCCCGTTCATACAAAGATTCTCCTTTTACCTTCAGGGACGATTTGGTAGTGTTTAGTTTGGTTTAATTTGGTGTATTTTTAATAGAACCGCTCGGTTAATTGGTCGCATAGTAGGAGTCCAGAAAGAAATGTTGGCTGCTTGTAAATGAATGCTTAGTAACATCCTAGCTTGATAAGTTGATCACCAAAGGAATGCATCGAATATATGTACCAATTGAAATGGGGTTAAAAAGTGATAATCTTCTCCACCTTAAATGAGAATATGCAGTTGGTATTCACAAGTTATCCTCTTCGGTGATAATTGGAAAAAGGTAACTATGTACCTATATGTATGTATGTGTGCATGTATACCTAGCATAGTAATATTCTAGCTTGAAAACTATATATATCACCAAAGGAATGTATCAAATCAATGGGGTGAGTGAAATGGGGTTAAAAGTGATAATTTTCTTGATTTTATTAGCCTTAAATGAGAATATGTAGTTAGTATTCACAAGCTCTCATCTTTGGTTTTAATTGTGAAGTGAAAACTACCCATATATATGTATGCATGCAGCTTAGTGATATTCTAGCTTGAAAACTATACATTATCACCAATGGAATGTATTAAATCAATGGATCAAGTGAAATGAGGTTAAAAATGATGATATTGTTCATCTTAAATGAGAATATGCGGTTGGTAATTGCAAGCTGTCATCATTAATAATTGGGAAAAGGCCAATTATACATATCTACATAAAATATGACTCATGTTAATGGGATTGCTGGGTTTAGAAGTAGAAGAAAGATAAGCAAGGATTGTAGATTTTTTGGAGAAATGGCAGTGTCAGGTTCTAATGCAGTATTATCAATGGCAAAAAATATATATATGTCAAAGAAAAGCAATGTAATTGCTGGGAACAATTCTTTGAGCAAAAAAAAAAGTGCAAATGGAGGGTTAGGAACGAACACCTTAGGTCACATGTTATGTTACAGGACATATGCTTTCTAGATAGCACTTGTTCAAGTAAATACCTACTTCACATATAGCAAAAAATATATTCTAGTTTGCAAACCACACGACTGTCTCTTGTAATGCATGCAAGTGTTTCCTTTCCGAAAATTCTCATTACTTCTAGGATTTTTACATTAGTCTGATGCAATTCAAAACTATAATAAACTTCTAGGGCCAATAATGTTGCTGAGCACCTGGAAGAATCTGGAGACTTAGTCTAGTCTATTTCCTTCTTTGAAGGTGACCTGTAGTTAAACTTTGATGTTGTATCTTCTATTCTCCATTTTGGACTTCTTCTGGTTCTCAAAATCCCACTTGTATTCGATAAGATTGAATCCATCAAATAAAATCTGAAGTTCCTCAAACATGCCATTGTTACATTGAGGTGATATTTTATTATCTGGGACATGTTTTCTTACACATTCTCCTTAAATTCTTAAAGATCCAGCACATTATCCAAAATTTCCATGTTCTCACAGATGTCCACAAATGAAATCCTTGACCTAAACTTTGTTGTTGTTAAGCAAGCTATGGTGATGTAACAATTTTCAGTTTAATGTTGACATTATAGTGGTTGACTCTCCTTGGGAGGTTTGTCTGTAACATATCATTGTTAACTACAGGGAGCAGCTATATTTTTATTTTTCACAAAACATAACAAACACTCTTGTTGTTGCTATCCTCAATGGATCTTGTTGTTTGAGTCTCCCAAACTTAGACATATGCCTTATGTTTGATCCCTTTGACCTCATTGAAAATAAGAAACTAAAGTCCATTTTTTGGCCTTTTACAGATAATATGATTTAGTCACAACAGGACAATTCTAATAGGTGCATGTAAGAATCTAAGATATTGATGTTTGCTACTGTCAGAAGTTTATATAGGATTTTTTTCACATAGCTTGAAGTGACATATGTGCAGAAAGTGCACTTTATCTTTTGACATTTATTTCATGATGATAAAATATTGGATGATATATCATTGGTTCCACAATTTTGTTTTAAAGATAAATCTTTTTTTTTTTTGGCCATGCCATTTAAACAAGGGTCTGTAGACGTTGAATATGAGGGGTTACAGGTTACTTATTTTTGTCAGACATATAAACCTGCTATAACCCTCATCACTTGCTTCTTTACTCTGTTATCTATAAAGGCTTAAGGTATTGTCATTTTGCCAGTACTCCAGAGTTGATAGTTTTTCAAGAAGAAAAGAGATTGGGAAATATTAGAAGAAAAGGACCAAAAGACTAAGTCCAAGCCTATTTATTTGACATCATTAACTTCTATCAAATTTCATTAGTCCAATAGTTCACTAGTTATACTCAGTGATGGGGTGCTTGTGTCGTCTGATCACCACTTATTGGGTTGGTTGGCAACGAAGATTTTCATTAAGAAAAAGAAAAACTATGATCCAATGTATCCAAAGGTGTTAGGTACTAGAAGGTGCCAAGGTGCTCGAACAATGTGAAGTGCTCACAAATATTAAAATTAAAAAAATATAATTAAGAAGAAATATGAATCCTAAAATAAAAATGAGAAATTACATGAGTTCTATCACTTTATATTTCAAATATCACCACCAAAACGTCAAATTACATTCATTTAGCGTACCAAAGTATAGTGTTTTCAAAAGATGCTCTAGCTCTCGCTTAGGTGCTCGAGCGAGATAAGGCCCAATTGCCTCACCCAAGCACCTTGCAAAATCTTAAGGCGAGGCATTTCAATTAAGCATCGCTCGGGCTCTCGCTTGAACCAAATTGGGTAGAGGTTTGAGCATGGTTCGATTGAACGAGCAAGCCGGTTCAATCAAACCAAGTAATGTACCCTAATACCTCGACCTAGTGAGAGAAACTCAAAGTGAAAGTGCAAAACCCTACATCTGCTATTGTTGCCTTCGTTTATAGCTTTGTCCACCATTGTAGCTCCATTCGCTGTTGTCGCCTTTGTCTACAGCTTTGTTCATCGCCATTCACTATTGTAGCCTCATACATCACCCTCTCCTTTCTTCGTAGTCGTCGGTTACTTCTCCTCTCAGCCCATTCTTTCTCATTTCGATTAACTTGTGGCACCATATTGAGGTGGTGCATTGTTACTCTATTAAGAGTTAAAACTGTTTAGCAATTAGCATCATATTAAAAACACTGTTTAGCATAGGTGGTGCATTGTTGTAGCTTCGTCCGTCACCATTCACAGTTGTAGCCTCGTCTATCGTCCTCTCCTTCCCCCACCTTTCTCCGTAGTCGTCAGTTACTTCTCTTCTCAATCCATTCTTTCTCATTTTGATTAACTTGTTGCACCATATTGAGGTGGTGCATTGTTACTTTGTTCGAAAGTAGAACTGTTTAGCACGATATTGAGAAACTGTTTAGCATAGGTCTCTATCAGTAGAACCTTGTTTAGCATAAGTCTCAAGCGAATGCTTGGGAGAGCACTTAGCGCCTCAGGTATTTTCAGACCTTAGCACCTTTTGGTGCCTAACACTTTTAAAAACACTATCAAGTATTATATTGTCCAAATATAATAATAAAAATATCTTAAAAAATATTAATATTAAAAACCTAATAATTTCTCTCAAGAAAGTCGATGATCAACAAATTCATAGACTATAAACAATTATTAACGATGATTAACATTACATGACTATAAGAGAAAGAGAAAGAAACATAGCAAGGGGAGGAGGAAGAAGTAGATAGAAGGAGAGGAAGGGGGTATGCTGCTGATTATTGGTTAGGAGGGCAGTAGGTAACTATTAGGGAGGGTGGAGGGGGGATGGGGAAATGCTGAGAGGGGGATTGTCGAGGTCGAAGGAGTTAGAAGATGGTGAGGGTATTGTCAAGGTTGAAGGAGTTGGAAGATGGTGAGCGTGGATGTTAGGGTCGATGAGGGGCTATGATGAAGTGGGGAGGAGGGAGGAGGGAGGGGGAAGGCTGGTGTTGGGGAAGGGGGGAGCTGCAATAATGTGGGGAAAAGGGAAAAGGGAAAAGGGAGAAGGGAGGGGGAGGAGGGTGTCGGTGGAGGGGGTGAGCTGCGACAAAGGGGGAGGAGGGTGTCGAGGAAGGGGTTGAGTTGTGACGAAGAAGGGAAGAGGGAGGAGAAGGGAGGAGGAGGATGGTGGTGGGGAAGGGGGTGAGCTACGATGAAGGGGGTAGAGGAGGAGGGATTAGGGAAGGGGGTAGAGGAATGGGGGAAGCTGCTATGAAAGGGGGAAGACGGAGGAGGGATTGGGGAAGGGGGTTGCGATGAGGTGGGAGGTGGGGGGTGTGATGAACAAGGGAAGAGGGAGGAGAAAAGGAGTGTGTAACAACGAAAGAGGAAGAGGAGAGAGATATATATATCAGGAGGGGAAGGCATTGCCATCGTTCGCTGATAGAGACGAAGACACAGCAACCACCGTTCTGTCACAGACAAAGTTGTAAACGGGGTGCTTGATGTAATGCACATGTATGTTCGTGTCTTTCGGTTTTGTTCATGCTTTGCACAACATATAGAGAGCTGACAGTAGGCTTAGTAGCTCCATTTTGGTTGGTTGGTAGCTGCTTTAGGCTTATAAATGAAAGTTGTGTCATATGGGCACTTGTAGAGATTTCAATCTATAGTGGACTATCTTGGACCCTTTGTTATGCGACCGTTAAGAGATTGTGAAGTTTGTGATTGTAATTTGGATTAGCTATAAAGTGTTTGCTGAAATGGTTGCTTGTGGATCCCGAGCAAAACGCTTTCTTTAACTCGTTTTCTCTTTTATAGATCCTAAGGGATCATAGGAGGTTTCGGGGAGACTGATCTTTGTGGATGGACACACAAAGGTGTCGCACAACTTAGGCAAAACCAGCTAAGTTCGTGACATTTGGTATTAGAGCGGGACAAGCACATATAGAAACACTTGGTATGTAAACGTGGGGGACTTAGCAGGGTTGCATTGAGGGCTGCCAACATGCGCGATCGTTTAGGGAAACGGGCAGGGAAAGGAGTCGCTCAGAGGAGCGAGCATCCGAGATTGGCATTCAAAGGAATAATCAACCTTTCGCGCGAGAGGCACCACGAGGACAAGCGAGCTAGGAAGAATGCATAGCACACAAAGGTTGGGATGGCTAAGTTCGAGCTACGACTCAATGTTGGCAACTAGACTTGATGATGCTAAAGGCAAGCGGGGTGCTTGGTAAAGGATGAGACCGTGCAAGGTGGGATGGGTTGCTTAGCGATCGAAAGAGTTGTGCAAAACTTACAAAGGTGAGGGGAATTACAAACTCGAAGAATTCGGTACTCATGCAAAAGGTTTGTGTGCGGACGATGGAATGTCCGTGACCATCCCAAGGCGACCAAAACTCAATGCCATGGAGCATTGAAATTTTCTCTTCGGAATGGGAAGGATGCGTCCATAGGAGGCTGAAATGTGCAACAAGTTTAGCATGTTGCTAGGCCTTAAGGGGTGTAGTAAGGGTTATATTGACGAAGAGTCGCAATCTAACAAGTGCGTTTGTAAGGGTAGAACAATGCACACTTTGTTCAACAAGGTAGAGTAGTCCAAGGGGATGGTGGTATTCGAAACTTCTAGAGGGAAGAATGCGAAGAGTGAAATTGCTTCAATAGGATAGATATCTAAGAGGGATAAGTCTCGGTTCTCCAGAGGAAGAATTATGTGCAATGTACCACACATGTTGAGGAGTACCTCAAGACAATAACTCCACAAAGCTCAACGGACCGAGTGAGCGGCGAGGAGTCATCACATGATCTCGCATGAGGTAATGCGTTGGTGGACGCATTGTGAGATCAAGAGGGGGAGCGACCCAAGGCAACACTAAATGAAGGCACACTTGGAGCTGATATGGAGATCAAACTTAACGGAGGGCTGACCCATGGAATGGTGGGTGTGAGGGCCACCATCAATTCAATGCAAACCGAGGAGCGGAGCAACTTGGATGTAACTTGGTGAAGTGCCCAAGCCGCATAAAGAGAGTCGACATAGTAGATAGAACATGGAGCGGAGGCACGAAGCTTTCCTTAAATAGAGGTTAAGGATATGAACTCTTGTAGAGGCAAAAGCGGAATTATGTCATTCTATAGGTCCCTCATTCTGCTGGAGCGGACTCATCCTGTATGGTGCCAACGATGAAGGGAGCTTTGAGGTATATGCACCTTATCTCGGTGAAGCATTTGACGAAGGAACTAAGGTAACTCAACTTGCGGAGGCAAAGTTGGGGTCAGAAGGCCTTGGCACGGGGCAAGAGGATGTGGAGGCGGGTACTCTTGAAGAATATGCCATAGTGCTGCCATTCAAGTTCTCATGAAGGAAGCGATGTATGGTGGAAATTGATCTTTGAGGGGGATCAATCCTTGGAACGCTATAGGGGTTCCACCCTCTTAGAAGTCGGCCATATGGTTGCAATTATAGATAGATCTTGTTCTTAAAGTGATGGAGGCTACATGCTTATATAGGGCTCCAAACCCTAGCCCTAGGGGCTACTTCCTAAGTGAGTTACCCTTTTTGCCCTCAACCTTAGCCGACTGGCCCAGTAAAAAGGGGAGGGGGTCTGACGGCTAGGAAGCCCAAAGGCCCAAATATAAATCCTAGCTACTCTTCTTTATAGGATAGAGGCGGTTAGGTGGCGTTTATTACAATCTCATAGGGTTTTTATTAGCTGCTTCTTGGTTGAGTAGGACCCAACCCTGCTAAGGTCCTATCAAGCCCGTCCTCTCCAAATCAGTCTTGTCCTCGAGGCTGAGGTTCCATGAACTCAGGGAATCGAGTCTTCAGCTCCTCATATGATTCCCATGTGGCGTCTTCGGGTGGTAAATTATTCCAATGCACTAGTACTTCAGTAGAGGGATGTCGGCGACGCATCACGATTCTGCGATCGAGGATGGCTTATGGTTGGGCTTGAATATCTCCATCATTAGTGGTGTTGGGCAGTTGGATCTGGGGTGACTCATGTTCTCCCAACTTGGGCTTCAAGCATGACACGTGGAAGACAAGATGAATTTTGGCATCCTCAGGCAATTTAAGTCTGTATGCCACAGCTCCAATACACTCTGTGATCTGATAGGGCCTATAAAAACGTGGGGATAACTTCATAGAGGCTCGTGTGTTGATGGAGAGTTGCTTGTATGGCTGTAGGCCAAGATAAACCCAATCTCCTACTGGAAATTCTCTTTCGCTTCGTCGTGTGTCGGCTTGCTGCTTCATTCTGGCTTGAGTGGTAAAGAGATTATCCTTTAGCAGTTGTAGGAGTTTGTCCTTGTCAATTAATCTTGGTCGACTAGATTTACCTTGGCCGAGCCAATTACATATTTTGGAATCACAAGGGCCGACCGACCATACAGTGCTTCATATGGGGCACATTTTGTAGATGAATGATATGTTGTATTTTACCACCATTCGGCTCAGGGAAGTCATTTCGCCCACTCTTTTGGCCGGTCACTAGCGAAACACCAAAGGTACGTCTCTAAACACCTGTTCACTACCTCTGTTTGGCCGTCAGTTTATGGATGATATGCTGTGCTCATCTTGAGTTTGGTGCCCTGTAATTGAAATAACTCGGTCTAAAATTTACTGGTGAAGATCCTGTCACGATCACTTACAATGGACATTAGCATCCCATGCAGTTTAATAATATTTTCTATGAAAATCTAAGCAATACTAGCAGTAGTGTAGGGATTTCGCACAACATAAAAATGAGCATATTTCGTAAGTCGATCAACCACCACGAGGATTGTGCTTTTACCTTTGGAATATGGCAGCCTTTCGATGAAGTCCATGGAGATGTCAATCCACACCGAGTCCGGTATGGGTAGTGATTGTAGCTTCCTTGGACTCGCCACTGTTTCACCCTTTTGCTGTTGACATACATCACATTATACCACATATTCAAAAATAATTTTTTTCATTTCTCTCCAATAAAAATTTTGCTTCACTCTTTTGTAGGTTCTCAGAAATCCAGAGTGCCTTGCTGAAAGTGTGGAGTGCATTTCGTGCAGGATGATTTTGATGCAAGGGGAGTCGGGTATAAGCATAATGCGACCTTTGTAGCGTAGATCCCTTGAATCCCAAGTGTAGTGGGCTATTGCTCTTGGATCCTCCAATTTTTTTATGATGTTGCTGATCTCTGGATTCTTCTTCCATTCCTCCCTAATGTCCTCAAGGAAGCTGATGGTAAGAAGGGAGATGGTTGAAAATTTAGCTTGCTCAGGTAGCCGTGAGAGTGTGTCTGCAACAACGTTTTCTTTCATTTTTTTGTAAATAATTTCATAATCAAATCCTAGAAGTTTGATTACCCATTTTTGCTACTTAAGAGTTGATATCTTCTGCTCCAAAAAGTACTTGAGGCTTCTATGATCGGTTTTAATTTGAAATCGTCGGTCGATTAGGTAGGGTCTTCACCTCGTTACTGTGTGCACAATGGCGAGCATCTCCTTATCATATATTGACATTTTTTGATGGGAGGGAGACAACGCCTTGTTGGTGTATGCGAGTTGTCACGAACGGTCGTCGCGCACCCGCAACAACTCGGTTCAACGAACTGTTCGTTGCTTGTGTTTACATGTACAGCTGCTTGGCAGCGTGTTTTGGCTTGGTTTTAGGTCCTTTTGCTTGTAAAAATGTAAGTTCCAACAAGTTGCAGCGCTACAGTGCGATCGCTCACCGAACTGAGCAAAACAACCCCAAAACAACTCCGTTTTCGCATGCCACGGGCTATTTTCTGTAGCTCGTTGCTGCACGCAAAACGTCAGCCATCTCAGCCCCTTGGAACCACCCAGGTGGCACCATGGGGGATGGGGTTTTGGTATAATGTCGGGCGTTGAACACTCTTTCGCAAGTTCGCATGTTACCTTGACGGAAACTTGTTGTCGCGCCCGGCACTCAGTAAGCAGCTGTTTGTGGACTTGCAGCTGTTTGTTCAACCTTCTAAAGTCTTTGTTTTCCTCCTCTCCCTCTTTTCTCTTGTGCATGCAAGGTGCTCGCTGAATTGCTCGTAAAGCTTCCCCTTTTTCGCGAGACTTCGGGACTTGTCCATCGCTCGTTCTTCGAACTAATCAACTTTCTCTTTTACAGGTCCTTCGGGACCTGCGAGAGGTTGCAAGTGAGTTGATCTTTGTGGACGCATATCCCAAGTACGCAACGCGACTTAGGCAACGCAAGCTAAGTTCGCGTCTTGGCTGCAAGGGTGCATCACGACTTAGGCAATTCCAGCTAAGTCCGTGACAGAGTGGTCGACCATCTTGCATGAGAACGACTCCAATTCCGACTCCAGATGCGTCGGCCTTAATGATGAAGGGTCGGCTGAAAACTGGTAGCGCTAGCATCGGCATCGTCATCATGGCTGCCTTAAGTTTGTCGAAGGCAGCGGAGGCTTTGTTCGACCATTGGAAGGCGTCTTTTTTCAGTAGAGAAGTGAGAGGTGCACTGATCTTCCCATAGTCCACAAATTTTCGGTAGTAGCTTGTTAGTCTAAGGAACCCACACAACAATTTTACATTTGTAGGTTTCGGCTAGCCCTGCATTGCTTCAATTTTTGTTAGGTCTATTACCACTCCTGATATTATGTGCCCAAGGTACTCTACTTTTTGCTAGAAATAGCTGTACTTTGGTTGCTTAACAAAAAGAGTATTTTCCCAAAGGATCGTCAAAACAACTCGTAAATGCTGAAAGTGAGTCTCAAGAGAAGAGCTGTAAATGAGAATATTATCGAAAAATACTAGCATAAATTTGCGAAGAAAGCTCCGAAAAATATCATTCCTGAGACTTTGGAAGGTTGAAGGAGCATTAGTGAGTCCAAAAGGCATTACCAAGAATTCATAATGGTTGTTATGTGTGTGGAATGTAGTTTTTGGAATGTTGTCTTCATATACCCGAATTTGGTGGTAACCGGATCGGAGGTCCAACTACGTGAAGACTTGAGCTCTTTTTAACTCATCAAGAAGTTTATCCACTACTAATATTGGGTACTTGTCCTTGACGGTGATGCCATTTAAAGATCAGTAGTCGATGCATATTTGCCAAGTTCCGTCCTTCTTACGTACAAGTAGCACCGGTGAGGAATAGGGGTTGTAACTTGGCTGAATCACCCATATTTCAAGCATCTCCTTTACAATCTTTTCAATTTCATCCTTCTGGAGGTGAGGATAATGGTACGGCCGAGTGTTCGCTGGTGGTTTGCCCGGAAGAATTGGAATCCGATGGTCATGTTGCCGGGTAGGAGGAAGACCGTGCGGTTCAGCAAAAATGTCGACAAATTCAGCAAGCAATTGGGCGAGATTTTGATATTCAAATTTTATTCTGCCGTCGGCGACCTTTATGTTGAACTTGCTGCAACCTTTGGTGCGGAGCACTAACCGAGCAGCAACCTTACTGTTTAGGAAGTTATTAGTGCTGCCCGTGTCGATGAGAACAGTGATCGGTTGTTGTTTGAGAAGGCCTTCAACTTTCATCGTTTGCGGGTTTGAGTACCCAGCTAGCGTGTGTACCATAAACTCGGTCGGTTGTGGCTCTTCTTCCGCATCTTCTTCATGTTCAAGGTTCTCTTTTAGATGTTCAATGACCTCTTCTTCTACTGGTTCAATCACAAGAAGTCTCCCTTTTTTACAATAATACTTACGGCTCCACGACTCGTCGCAATGCTAACATAACCCCTTCGTAAATCGCTCCCGAAGCTCTTCTCTTGTCAACTTATTTGGTGCAAGGGCTCGGTTGACAATGGGGGGGGCTGAGGGCTTCGGTATTGCTGGTCGGGGAGCGACCCTAGTTCTCCCAGCTTCATGGTTCAATCGCTCCTCTTGAAATCGTGCGAAAGAGATGACTTCCATAAGTGTGTGCGGTTGTCACGCTTTAATTTCTCCCCGGATCTTCGGCTTCAAGCCGTCAATAAAGGTCCCCAATAGTTATTTTTCAGACCAATCACGAGTTTGATTAGATAACCTTTCAAAGTTGGTTTGGTACTCCTGAATGGTGGAGGTTTGTCGGATCTTTGCTAGTTGTCCGTCAATGTTCTCGTAATCGGTTAGTCCGAAACGGATCAACAGTCCTTCTTTGAATTGTCACCATGAGAGGACTCCATGAGTATGTGTTCGAACTAGTCAAACCATTGTATGGCATCCCCTTCAAGATGTATAGCCGCAATTTTCACCATAGATGCTTTCGCGGTTTTGTAGTACCGAAAATATCGCTTTGCGTGCGAGATCCTCCTAATCGGGTCTTTTTCTTCCCATCTAGGTTAGTCTACCCTTATGTGTGGATAGTAAAGATCGGTCATAGAGCCTCCCCTCTCTTGGAAGTCATCTCTTTGGTGAGAGCTCTCTCCTTGATGTGATTTCTTCGGGCTCGATGGTCGGCCCAAATTGAGTTCGGTAAAGAGAGTCTGAATCTTATCCTCCATTCGTATCTCGAAGACTTCGAATTTAGCATTGATTGCTTCGTTATATGCCATAGTATATGCCTCTAAATCTGTAATGCTAAGATCTCTCTTTTGTTGTCGGGTTAAAGGCATGTATTGGTTGAGAGAAGTGGTGGCCGAAAGGGTTGGTGGATTGGTGTATGTAGGCTGCGGTTTAGGCTTGTTTTGTGGCTGTTTATTATAGGATTGAGGCGACTAGGAAGCCTAAAGGTCCAAATATAAACCCTAGCCACTCTTCTTTATAGGATAGAGGTGGCTAGGTGGGGTTTATTACAATCTCATAGGGTTTTTATTAGCTGCTTCTTGGTTGAGTAGGACCCAACCCTGCTAGGGTCCTGTCATATTTTTCGATGATAATCTCATTTACAACCCTTCTCTTCAGACCCACTTTCAGCATTTACGGGTTGTTTTGACGATCCTTCAGGAGAATACTCTTTTTGTTAAGCAGCCAAAGTGCAGCTTTCTCCAGCAAAAAGTAGAGTACCTTGGGCACATAATATCAGGAGTGGCTGTAGACCCAACAAAAATTGAAGCAATACAGGGTTGATCGAAATTACTATACGGGTTCCTTGGACTAACGGGCTACTACCGAAAATTTGTGAAGGACTATGGGAAGATCAGTGCACCCCTCACTTCTCTACTGAAAAAAACGCCTTCCAATGGTTGGACAAAGCCTCCACTGCCTTCGACAAACTTAAGGCAGCCATGACGGCTACACCAGTGCTAGTGCTACCAGATTTCAGCCGGCCCTTCATCATTGAGGCCGATGCATTTGGATTCGGAATTGGAGCCGTTCTCATGCAAGATGATCGACCACTCGCATACACCAGCAAGGTGTTGTCTCTCTCCCATAAAAAAATGTCAATATATGATAAGGAGATGCTCGCCATTGTGTATGCTATAACGAGGTGGAGACTTTACCTGATCGGTCGGCGATTTCAAATTAAAACCGATTATAGAAGCCTCAAGTACTTTTTGGAGTAGAAGATATCATCCCCTGAAAAGCAAAAATGGGTAACCAAACTTCTAGGATTTGATTATGAAATTATTTATGAAAAAGGAAAGAAAACATTATTGCAGATGCACTCTCACGGCTACCTAAGCAAGCTAAATTTTCAGTTATCTCCCTTCCTACCACCGATTTCCTTGAGGACATTAGGGAGGAATGGAAGAAGGATCCAGAGATCAACAACATCATAAAATAATTGGAGGAGGATCCAAGCGCAATAGCCCACTACATATGGGATTCGAGGGATCTACGCTACAAAGGACGCATTGTGCTTATACCCGACTCCCCTTACATCAAAATTATCCTGCACGAAATGCACTCCACACCTTCAACAGGGCACTCCGGATTTCTGAGAACCTACAAAAGAGTGAAGCAAAATTTTTATTGGAGAGGGATGAAAAAAATTATTTTTGAATATGTGGTGTAATGTGATGTATGTCAACAGCAAAAGGGTGAAACAGTGGCGAGTCCAAGGAAGCTGCAACCACTACCCATACCGGACTCGGTGTGGACTGACATGTCCATGGACTTCATCGAAGGGTTGTCACCTTCCAAAGGTAAAAGCACAATCCTCGTGGTGGTTGATCGACTTACGAAATATGCTCATTTTTTGTGCTGTGTGAAATCCTTATACTTCTGCTAGTATTGCTCAGATTTTCATAGAAAATATTGTTAAACTACATGGGATGCCAAGGTTCATTGTAAGTGATCGTGACAGGATCTTCACTAGTAAATTTTGGACCGAGTTATTTCAGTTACAGGGCACCAAACTCAAGATGAGCATACTATATTATCCACAAACTGATGGCCAAACAGAGGTGGTGAACAGGTGTTTAGAGACGTACTTTTGGTGTTTCGCTAGTGACCGGCCAAAGGAGTGGGCGAAATGGCTTCCTTGGGCCGAATGGTGGTATAATACTACATATCATTCATCTACAAAATGTGCCCCATATGAAGCACTGTATGGTCGGCCTTATGATTCCCAAGTATGTAATTGGCTCGGCCAAGGTAAATTAGGTTGACCAAGATTTAATTGATAGGGACAAACTTCTACAGCTGCCAAAGGATAATCTCTCTATCGCTCAAGCTAGAATGAAGCAACAAGCCGACACACGAAGCGAAAGAGAATTTCCAGTAGGAGATTGGGTTTATCGTCGCCTACAGCCATACAAGCAACTCTCAATCAACACACGAGCCTCCATGAAGCTATCCCTATGTTTTTATGGGCCCTGTCAGATCACAGAGCTTATTGGAGCTGTGGCGTACAAACTTAAATTGCCTGAGGATGCCAAAATTCATCATGTCTTCCACGTGTCATGTCTGAAGCCTAAGTTGGGAAAACATGAGTCACTCTATATCCAACTGCCCAACACCATTGATGATGGAGATATTTAAGCCCAACCACAAGCCATCCTCGACTGCAGAATCGTGATGTGTCGCTGATGTCCCTCTACTGAAGTACTAGTGCATTGGAGTAATTTACCACTCGAAGACGCCACATGGTAATTATATAAAGAGCTGAAGACCCGGTTCTCTGAGTTCATAGAACCTCAGCCTTGAGGACAAGACTAATTTGGAGAGGGCGGGCTTGATAGGACCCTACCAGGGTTGGGTTCTACTCAACCAAGAAGCAACTAATGAAAACCCTGTGAGATTGTAATAAACCCCGCCTAGCTGCCTCTATCCTATAAAGAAGAGTTGCTGGGGTTTATATTTGGGCCTTTGGGCTTCCTAGTCGTCGCCCCCTCCCGGTAACTCACTTAGGAAGCAGCCCCTAGGGCTAGGGTTTGGAGCCCTATATAAGCATGTAGCCTCCATCTCTTTGAGAACAAGATCTATCTATAATTGCAGCCATATGGCTGACTTCGAGGAGGGTGGAACCCCTATAGCGTTCCAAGGATTGATCCCTCTCAAAGATTAATCTACATAGAATTCCTTTGGGGTTCTATCACTTTGCTATTCAGAAGAGTAAGCGATAGAGATGATGGAGAAAACTGTACAATCCCAAAAGCGACCAAAACTATTAGAGACTTGCTCTAAATTGGGGTGAAAACTTGTATTTTAGAAATTTAAGGACATTGAGAAGGTGAATCATAATGGCTAACTCAATGCAAGGAGTGCAAATACTTCGAGTGCTTCGGAAGTATGAGCAAAGAGCAAGCGAAGTATAGTAACCAGCTCAATGTATGGAGTACAACCCTTAAGGAGGTGGGCGAAGTCGAGTAACCTTTGCCTTCTCAACTCTTAAGAGAATAGGCGAAACCAAGTACCCCAATTCTTTTATTTATCCAGTAGAGGAGTTCTGCATAGGTTCAAAGACCCTTCGAAGAAACATAATAGAAGACAATAGTTATCAAATCCTCACCAATAATGATTAATGCTAGTTAGAGTAGATTGTCCGCTTTATTTTCCAACAGAATGTCAATCAAAAGCGGAAGTGATGTGAACCTACTTGGGAGTGACAACTAAGTGGAAGAAAATCGATAGGCAAATTTTTGCGGAAGGACCTAAAAATTTCAAAGTCTGCAAGGCGATGCTCGTTATAGCTTCAATAGGCATCCACCCAATTCAAGCGGCATAAGACATTTGAGAGATTGACATATAACAAGGAAGGTTTTTTCCTTTATCTGAAGGATCTGTAGGAACCAACATAACTTAGCCAACCCTACACCAGAGTCATAGTCATTGGCAAGTTGAAGTAGCACGACGGATCAAAGTTCGACTACTCAACAACAGCGGCAGTGAGCAGTTGAGAGCCAAGAGGCACGTTGCAACTAGAGCGAAAGATTGAAGACTCAGGAAAGGCGAGGAGATGCAGCGTTTGTAAAGGCTTCGACGAGGACATCAAATGAATAAGTGAGGGAGAATGTTACGGACAAAGTTGTAAATGGGGTGTTTGATGTAATGCTCATGTATGTTCGTGTCTTTTAGTTTTATTCATACTTTGCAAAGCATGTAGAGGGTTGACAGTAGGTTTAGCAGCCCCATTTTGGTTGGTTGGTGACCACTTTAGGCTTGTAAATGAAGATTGTGTCATGTGGGCACTTGTAGGGATTTTGATTTGTAGTGGACCATCTTGGACCCTTTGTTGTGCGTCTGTTCAGAGCTTGTGAAGTTTATGGTTGTAATTTACATTAGCTATATAAAGTATTTGCTGAAATGGTTGCTTGTGGATTCTGAGTGAAACACTTTCTCTAACCTGATTTTTTTTTTTTAGGTTTTAAAGGACCATAGAAGATTTCGAGGAGGTTGACCTTTGTGGACGGACACGTAAGAGTGTCGCACGACTTAAGCAAAACCAGCTAAGTTCG
>CM017196.1:19580217-19665217 GCA_004837865.1 Musa balbisiana | reverse complement strand
TTAGTGGGATTACCTCCCAATCGTAACTTAATTTATGCTCTAACTATGATAGTTAAGACATGATTACAACACTTCTTGTTCCGGTGCGTCAATTGCTCTTCCGGCGAGCTTCCGACGAACATTCGACGACCTCTCAGCAATGCTCCGATGGACTCCTGGCAAGCTTCTGGACTTTACGATGATATTCTTGGCAAGTTCCGACGGGCTTCTTTGGCAAACTCCTGGACTTCTCGGTTGGTTCTTGTAGAACTTTCGACGAACGTCCGAACTTTCGACGAACTCTCGAACTCCCAATGAGATCTCGATTTTGATTTCGGCACAACACCTGCTTTATATCTTACTGCTATCGTAGTTAATCCTACACACTTTTCTCAACATATAGATTATATCAAACAAATTACAATTAACTTCATCAACAAAATCTGAGATTCGACAATCTCCCCCTTTTTGATGATAACAATAAATTGATGATGGAGTTAACCTTAACTCCCCCTATCTATATGCCTACTTGAGAAAAGTCTTTCTTGAATTCAAGACCTTTGAATTCAAGAAATAAATTGCTAAGATAAGTTAATTAAACTTATCAATATGCACATCATGATTCCTATCATGATCTATCATTCTCAAAATTGCCAAGTATGATGTCAAGTCATGACATCCATTTTCAAGTATGGTATATCAAATGTGAAAGATGACAAAGATAGCAATTCATCATTCTATGGTAAGATATCAATTACAAATAGCAAGTTAAGCTCTAGATATCATATGATGAAATACATTACATACATTTGTTATCAATTTACCACATTTTGTTATTATTTCTCCCCCTTTGTCATCAACAAAAAGGAGAATAATTCAATAATGCAAGTGTGGTAGAAAAAAATTAAGCAAGTTTCACACTCAAAAGTTCTCATCATTAAAATGATAGATTCCAATAACTTTTCCCCCTTTGTCACCACATTTTGCATGAAGAAGAGGAAAAAAGTTAAGGAGGGAATCTATTAAGAACTAAATTTATAAAGTGATTTGAATCAAGTCAAAAATGATAAATAAGTTTTCGTTAAAACATGCTTTCATTTTGACAAAGAGAAGAGATTCATCTTTACGAAAATTATCACACACATGCTTTCATTATCATACATGAAAATTCATCTTTCAAGGATTAATATATCCATTAGAATTCCTTCAATTATTCATGGAAGAGTAGTATCACATGAAGGAGAAATTTACGAATAAAACTTCATAGTGAGAAGAGTATTACATGAAATCAATTTCTCATTTTAAAAATTCATGATAGTGAAATCCATGAGAAATGACTTTCATAAATCAAGATATGTATAAACACTTCATGCATTTATAAACACATCATGTTTCATTTAGTCATAGCTTTTCATCATTACTTGTATGAGGTAATTCATTGGCACTCAAAAACTAAAAATATGATATTGCATCATGTATGATTAAAACTTCTCAATATTCAATAGAGATCATAATCATTATTAAAACAAAATTTTAACATCAAAGTAAATAACATTTTAAGTTTACAACATCAAGGTAAACAATTTTCAGCTTCACAGGAGAAGATTTAAGTGAGTGATTCAAAGAATCAAGAAAGTCCGAAAACGAAATTTAACAAATTCATGCATTCAGACAAATTAACATTCCTAATTCTCTTCTAATAAAATCAAATTGATCTTCACTTAAGGGCTTTGTAAAAATATCAGCTAATTGATGTTTCATATCAATAAACTCTAAGATTACATCATGATTATTAATATGATCTCGTATAAAATGATGCCTAATATCAATATATTTAGTTCTAGAGTATTGAATGAGATTTTTTGTTAAACATATTGCACTTGTGTTATCACGTTTTATGAGAATATTTTTAAGATGAATCTTATAATCCTCTAAAGTATTTTTCATTCATACAACTTGTACACAATATGCACTACCTGCAATATACTCTACTTCGGTTGTAGATAGTGCAATTGAGTTTTGTTTCTTGGAAGACTAAGAAACAAGTACGCGTCCTAAAAATTGACATGTTCCGGATGTGCTTTTTCTATTTAATCTACATCTAGCAAAATCCGCATCAACATATATAATTAATTCAAAGTTCTCGGATTTTGGATATTATAATCCTAGATTAGTGGTACCTTTAAGATATCTAAGAATTCTTTTAACTACTTTAATATGAGATATCTTAGGATTAGATTGAAACCTTACACAAAGACCTACACTAAACATGATATCCGGTCTAGTTGCGGTGAGGTATAGTAAACTTCCTATCATATCGTTATAAGCTTTTTGATCAAAGCTTTCTCCACTTTCATCAATGTCTAACTTAGTGGAGGTACTCATGGGAGTATTGATAGCCTTTGAGCTATCCATCTTAAACCTTTTTAGCAAATCTAAAGCATATTTTCTTTGACTAAGAAAAATACCATTACTTAGTTGTTTGATTTGTAAACCCAAAAAGAAAGTTAATTCCCCCATCAAACTCATTTCAAATTCAAGACTCATACTTTTAGCAAATGATTCACATAGAGATTCATTTGTGGAATCAAAAATAATATCATCTACGTAAATTTGAACAATAAAAAAATTATTTTTAAAATTTTTGATAAACAATGTAGTATCGACCTTGCCTTTAGAGAATTTTTTTTTCATAAGCAATGAACTAAGTCTCTCATGTTGAATCTCGGATTTTGATGATGAAACTAATTGATTGTGTTTAGATGTTTAATTGTATTTTGAGTGATGCAGGTCTACTCGATCAGGATTAGACAGTTGACGCAAGAGGAATTGACGTTGCGCCGGAGGAGATCACGTCAGGATATTAGATGGCAGAACGCTTCGGACGTTGGGCATCAGGCCAAGGAGAGCGGAATTGCACCAAGGATATCGGGGTTGCGGAGGTCAACCGTCGATTGGGCAACAAATCACAAGAGAGGATGATGCGCTGAAGAATCGGACGAAGCGCCAACCAATGACGTGCCGGGCAACAGAATGTCAATTCGCGTTGTAATAATTGTCTAGATCGGAGTAGAGTTTTAGCTTGTGTGTGTAGGATTAACTACGATAACGATGAAGACATAAAGCGAAATAAAGTGCCAGAGTCAAGTGAGAAGGATTCGTTGGGAGTTCGAGAGTCCGATGGAAGTCCGAAGGTTTGTCGGGAATGCTGTCGGAACTAGCCGAGAATGAGTAGGGAGCTTGCCGAAGGGTTTTTGGAAGCTCGCCGGAAGGTACGTCAGAAGTTCACGGAGCTCACCGAGAAAGATTGTAGCTTGTCGAAGAAGCTCGTCGGAACTCGCCAAGATTAAATCGTGAAGTCTAGGAGTTTGCCGAGAGTCCGCAGAATGGTTTTCGAGAGTTTATCGGAAGACTACCGGAAGTTCGCCGGAAGAAGTCTTGACTTACGAACTTTGTAATAGCTTAGGAAATGTATTTAAATTCATAGTTAGCATGTTAATTAGGGTTAAGATTAGGTGTTAATCTTATAACCCAAGTAGGGGCCAATTGCGCCCAAGTTCGGACTAGTTTGGGCCAAGTTTGGAGCCCAACTAGTGAGCTGAAATAGTGTAGGTAGTGGCACCGCCAGACTAGGCGGTGGCACCACCCAGAGCCCGAGGATAAGGCGGTGGTACCATCGGACTGGGCGGTGGCACCACCCAGAACCTGAGAGTTCCAGCGGTGGCACCGCCATAACACTGTCAATGTGAAAATTGATAGGCGGTGGCACCGCTAGCCTCGGAAACCCAAGAGAATTCAAAATTTAGAGCTCAAATTTGAATCCTCTTGGGGCCTATAAATACCCCTCAATTCTCAACAGAGAATACAACTTTTGAGAAGTTAGAGATTGAGATAAAGCCTTATCAAAGTCTTTAGCAAATCTTGTTTTCAATAGTTTAAGTGTTCACCTCCCTCATTCTCTTTGAAAATCTATAAGAGTGTGAACCACTTGTAAAAGGTTGTAAGAGGGGTATTTGTCCTTTCCCTTCAAAGTGATTTGCTAGTGGAAGTTGCTAGTGGATGTAGGTCATTTGACCGAACCACTATAAAATTGGTATATTCTCTGGTTTGCATTTACTTATTGCTATTTACCTTACTGCAAACCTTCATATGTGCTTTACTTCCTCATTACTTTTGCTGCACACCTTTACGAACACTCTTTCAAGTTAAGCACTTCTGAGTTCGATTTTTATCGTACGAAAGATTTTTCAAAATTGATGTTTTAATCCGCTGCACTAATTCAACCCCCCCCCCTCCTCTTAGTGCTGCTCCGATCCTAACAATTGGTATCAGAGCCTGATATTTCTCATTTCAGATTTACACCCGAGAGAAATGGCTCTTCATGACTTTCAAGAGGGCTTTTCGATTGTTCATCCACCGTTGTTTAACGGATTGGACTACACTTATTGGAAAACTCGAATGAGAGTTTTTTTGATTTTCATGAATTTGGATTTATGAAATATTATTGAAAATGGTTTTCAACTTCCCTCTAAACCGATGAACGAATGGTCGGATTTGAAGAAAAAGTATTTTTCTTTAAACACAAAGGCTATGAATGCCTTATTTTGCGCTTTGGACAAAAATGAGTTCAATCGGATTTCTATGTGCGAAACGACTTTTAATATTTGGCAAACACTTGAAATCATGCACGAGGGAACTAGTAGAGTTAAAGACTCGAAAGTTAACATCTTATTGCATGATTTTGAGCTTTTTCGAATGCAACCAAGCGAGACTATAGGCGACATGTACACCCGTTTCACGGATGTCATCAATAATCTAAGAGTTCTTGGTAAATCTTTTTCGAATTTTGATCTCGTAAGTAAGATCTTAAGATCCCTTCCAAAAAGGTGGGATCTTAAAATAACCGCAATACAAGAGATAAAAAATTTAAATGATTTTTCATTAGAAGAATTAATCGGGTCATTAATGACCTATGAAATGACACTTTTGGAACATTTTGAACCCGATGAGTACTTGTGTCACTTTCTAAAGAATAGGAAGGATTTGGAACTCCGGACAAATGAATACCACTTGAGTAATGACTCAAGTGATGAGGACAATGATGAACTTGAACTTCGAACACTAAATCTTAATAAGTTCATTAAACAAAAATCTAAAATAAATAATAAACTTGAACGGAGGAAGAGGCCAAAGAAGAGGAAGGCAACCAAGGATGAATCAAGAACTTCCAAAGGTGAAACGGCGAATTGGGCTTTGATGGGGTTCGACTACAAGGTAAGTAACTCAATTCTTTTGAATTATTTTGAAATTACTTGAAGTTTTTCATGAGTGCTTAATTTAGATAGTAGGAATAGGAAATAAAAAAATTATTTTTCAAAAGTTATATCATGTTTTTCCTTTTAGCATCTTTGAAAAATTAAAAAATTTTATCTTGAAAAGTATATTGCTAAGGTTTCATGCATGTTATGTTTTGAAATGTTGAATGATGTATGCAACATTAGGGATGATAATTATAGGATATGTGATAATACTTAGGATTAATCCATGCATGTGTATCTTGATGATTTTATGTCATGCATGAGTTTTTGAAGGAAATGTTGATTTGAAACTCTCATTTTAGATAAACATGTTTTTGGTCTAATCATTTTTATGACGAATTAAGATGACATTCTCATGACATATTAAGATGACATAGTGCATGTACATCTATGTATGAATTTCTTGATAGTCTTTTGATGATAGATGTGATATCATGATGTATTTGGTCTTGACGGTTTCATTACGAAACTTATGTTTCGATTTTAAATTATGATACATGTTTTCACAAAAGACTTGAATACCTTCACATGAAATCAATTGTATGAAATGGAAATGAATTTTCTATCCTATTGAGATTAATGAATTTATTTTACCAATCTTGTGAATCTCATGAAAATAAACATGATGAATATTTTGAAAATAAATTAGTGTATCATGCATTTGGTCTTAATGATTTCTCTTGAACATACCTTTTGAAATCATACTTGATGATGAATATCAAGATATTAAAAGAATGCTATCATGGAATCATGCTTGATGATTTGTTTTATGAAATTTACCTTTTCATCTTAAATGTTGACACTTGTTTTATTAAAGGTAAAGGCATGCTTATAAGAAGCAAATCATAGGAATATAAATTTATAAAAACGAAATGTGATCCTCTATCTTATTAACTTTTTAATAAATCTATTCTTGTCATATATGAATTTATTGAATGTGACTTTGAGGATGATTTCGGATTACACAAATGCTTGATTCATACTTATGACATGAGACACATTTTAAATATGAATTATGTTCAATGCTTCAATCATGTTATATCTCCCTTAATTCATTTTGTTCTCCTAGATTTATTTACCAAAGAGGAGAATCTTCTGAATGAATGAAATGATACAGATGAATCACTTATCGATATATCTTTTTGAAATATCTTTTTATTGTAATGTTGATAATTTGAGATGCATGTTGGAATTCATGACATGAGATAATTGAATCCTTGACTTACTCTTTATATGGCTTGAAAATAGATGTTTAAAATCTTGCTTGATGAGTTGTTTTATAAGATTTTGCCTTTACAGCTTTAACTTTCATGCTTATTTTGATTTGGCATATAAAGACTAAGGCATGCTTAGATGAAAAAGAATCACTTAAAAAATGCTTTTCTCATCTGATCGAGATTAATGATTTCATGATATTTTGTGAATCTCGAAATTGATTTTGATGACTTGATTATGAGTTTCAAGTTAACAATTTGATTTGAATGAGTTTTATCTAAATCATAATCTTGATCTTGCAAAATTGGAATCACAAATAATATCTTTTGGTATTCATGAATTGATAATCACAATATGAAAGTATTGGTATTCATGACTTGAATTTGATTGAAACATTGCATGCTTAAATTAATCATTCTCCTATGTTTCAAAAATTCTTTAAATGCCTTATGTGATGATTGAAAATTAATTTGCTTTATGATAAATCTATGTATACCATTTTGAATATCTTGAAAGTAATGTTGAGATTTTGATGAATTTGACGATTTGAATTTGAATGAGTTTGTATTCGAATTATGATCTTGACTTCTTGGATTTACTACTTGAGATTTTTTTTAATCACAACATCTTCTTTGTATACCTATAATTTTTTTTATTTATAAAAAGAAGAGATTTGATAAAATGAATCATTGTTGACTTAATGTTCGGTATCATGAATACTTTATTATCATACATGAAAATAGTGATAAATATTTTGAAAATAAATGTTTGTATCATGTTAGATGATTTTACATTTTGTGCATGATGAGTTATATTTTGAAAATATATATGATGATTTAGTATTATGCATACAATAATGATACACGCAATGATGAATTATTCATGATAAAATTATTATTTTGATATTCATGACTTGAATCTTCCTTTCTTTTTGCCAATGACAAAGGGAGAGAAAGAGTTGCTAATGTGCTATCTTGAATTGATGTAAAGGAGAAATGAGCTAGCTTACACAAGTCAAGAAAATGCAAAAACTTGCTTACTTTCTTGCACATTTAATGAAAAGATACAAATGTAACACTTGCCAAATTGTTTGCTTGCCTGATGTAAAACATGGTCCCTTGCTAGTTTGGCATTTTGCTAAGGAAGCAAAAATGATACTTCTCAAAAGAGAGGAAAGAGCTTGCTTTCTTGAACATCTTTAATTTGCTAGCTAGAATGATGTACAATTTGCTATCTTGAACATTACAAAGAAATGCTATCATGCACATCGCAAAGAAAAGCAAATATGTCAACTTGCACATCTTTAAATTTGCTAGCTTGTATGTAGTAAAACTTGCATATCGTAAAAGTTGCTAGCTTGTAGAGAAGCAAAAAATTGCTATATCGAAAGAAGCAAAAAATGCAAAACTTAGAAAACTTGCAATATAATTGCTCTTGCCATGCTTTGTATCAAAAATCGATTGATATCCTTAAAAGCATCATATTAAATTTTTTAGTATCGCAATATATCACATGTATCGCAAATTGAAAATTTTGAGACTATTATCATATCATGTTTAACAATTGATGTCTTTCATGATTTCTTTGCATTTTTGTCTTGTCTGTATCATGTGATGATTGAAGTATTGATTGATACAAATTCATAATTTATGTAAAAGTCTAAATCATTGGTTCCTCTCCTTCTTTTCGGCAATGACATAGGGGGAGAAAGATTGCTAGCTCAAGGCAAATGCTGGCTAGCTTATACTCTTCCCTTCTTTTCGACAAAAACAAAGGGGAGAAAGCTTTTGCTAGTTAGAACATGCAAAGAAAAGTAAAGTGCAATCTTGCACAAGAAGCAAGTATTGAATTGCCATGATTGAACTTAAGAATCTTGCTATGTTTTTGTGCTTATATGTTGTGATGAAAATCTAGCTTCATGTTACAAAAACTTGCATATCTTTTAAAATAGCTAGAGCTACTTCTCCTTTTGTTGATGACATAGGGGGAAATGTATATTGACGACTTCATGCATTGAATTGAACTTTTTATCTCTAAACACATAAGAGTTGGGACTTCTCCTTTTTGTTGATAACAAAGGGGGAGAAGTAAGTTGATGACATGCATGATTTGATCATGACATGTTGCTTGGATTTTTGAATCCAAGAGTTTCTATCAATATGGCATATTGATAGGGAGAGTTTGTTTAAACTCCAGGGAGTTAAGGTTAACTCCGGTAGTCATCAATTAGTTGTCATCATCAAAAAGGGGGAGATTGTTGAATTTCAGATTTTGATGATGAAACTAATTGATTGTGTTTAGATGTTTAACTATATTTTGAGTGATGCAGGTCTACTCGATCAGGATTAGACAGTTGACGCAGGAGGAATTGACGGTTACGTCGGAGGAGATTACATCAGGATATTGGATGGCAGAACGCTTCGGACGTTGGGCATGGGGCTAAGGAGACCGGAATTGCACCAAGGATATCGGGGTTACGGAGGGCAACTGTCGATTGAGCAACAAGCCACAAGAGAGGACGATGTGCTGAAGAATCGGATGAAGCGCCAACCAATGACGTGCAGGGCAACAGAATATCAATTCGCGTTGTAATAATTGTCTAGATCGGAGTAGAGTTTTGGCTTGTGTGTGTAGGATTAACTACGATAACGATGAAGACATAAAGCAAAATAAAGTGCTGGAGTCAAGTGCGAAGGATTTGTTGGGAGTTCGAGAGTCCGACGGAAGTCCGAAGGTTTGTCGGGAATGCTGTCAGAACTAGCCGAGAATGAGTAGGGAGCTTGCCGAAGGGTTTTCGGAAGCTCGCCGGAAGGTACGTCGGAAGTTCACAGTGCTCACCGAGAAAGATCGTAGCTTGCCGAAGAAGCTCGTCGGAACTCGCCAAGATCAAATCGTGAAGTCTAGGAGTTTGCCGAGAGTCCGCAGAATGGTTTTCGAGAGTTTATCGGAAGACTACCGGAAGTTCGTCGGAAGAAATCTTGACTTGCGGACTTTGTAATAGCTTAAGAAATGTCTTTAAATTCATAGTTAGCATGTTAATTAGGGTTAGGATTAGGTGTTAATCTTATAACCTAAGTAGGGGCCAATTGGGCCCAAGTTCGGACTAGTTTGGGCCAAGTTTGGAGCCCAACTAGTGAGCTGAAATAGTGTAGGCGGTGGCACTGCCCAGAGCCCGAGGATAAGGCAGTGGTACCGTCGGACTGGGCAGTGGCACCGCCCAACACCTAAGAGTTCGGGTGGTGGCACCGCCTAGAACCTGAGAGTTCCGGCGGTGGCACCGCCCAGAACTTGAGAGTTCTGGCGGTGGCATCGCCAGAACACTGTTAATGTGAAAATTGACAAGCAGTGGCACCGCCAACCTCGGAAACCCAAGAGAATTCAAATTTTGGAGCCCAAATTTGAATCCTCTTGGGGCCTATAAATATCCCTCAATTCTCAGCAGAGAATACAACCTTTGAGAAGTTAGAGATTGAGATAAAGCCTTAGCAAAGTCTTTAGCAAGTCTTGTTTTCAATAGTTTAAGTGTTCACCTCCCTCATTCTCTTTAAAAATATGTAAAAGTGTGAACCACTTGTACAAGGTTGTAAGAGGGGTATTTGTCCTTCCCCTTCAAAGTGATTTGCTAGTGGAAGTTGGGAGCCTCATCGAAGAAGGCTTCGCAAGTGGATGTAGGTCATTTGACCGAACCACTATAAAATTGGCGTATTCTCTGGTTTGCATTTACTTATTGCTATTTACCTTACTACAAACCTTCATGCATGCTTTAATTCCTCATTACTTTTGCTGCACACCTTTATGAACACTTTTTCAAGTTAAGCACTTTCGAGTTCGATTTTTATCGTACGAAAGATTTTTCAAAACCGACATTTTAATCTGCTGCACTGATTCACCCCCCCCCCCTCTTAGTGCTGCTTCGATCCTAACATCTCCAAGCCCTTGGGGCTTGTTTCAATCCATAGAGAGTTTTAGTCAATTTAAACACATGAATAGGGAGATTATAATTCTCAAAGCTGGGAGGTTGTTCAATATAAACTTCTTAAGAAATAAAGTCATTAAGAAAAACACTTTTAACGTCTATTTGAAATAACTTAAAATTGTTACAACTAGCATAAGCAAGGAGCATCCTTATGGCTTCTAATCGTGTCACAAGAGCAAAGGTTTCTTCATAATCGATACCTTTTTCTTGGTTGAAAGCTTTGACTACTAATCTAGCATTGTTTCTAACCACGATACTAAGTTCATCTTGCTTATTTCTAAAGACCCATTTAGTACCAATAACTAAATGGTCATTTAGCCTAGGAACAAGCTTCCACACCTCATTTCTCTTAAGTTAATTTAACTATTCTTGCATTGCAATGACTCATGAATTATCTTTCATGGCCTTGTTAATGCTTTTAGATTCAATTTGGGAGAGAAAAGCGGTGTTGGCACAAAATTTTTTAAGAGAAGAATGAGTTTAAATTCCTTTTGATGTGTCTCCAATAATTAGCTCCTTAGAATGAACATCTACTTACTTCCATTCCTTCGGTAAAGAAGGTTCAGAAGATGATGCATCCAAGTTGCTAGATGGAGAAGGGAATAATTTAAATTCAAAGCATCAAAATTAACATCATCATCAAAATCATTTTTCTTAACTTTGGAAACTTCATTAAAAATAACATGAATTGATTCTTCTATAATCAAGGTTTTTTTGTTAAAGATACGAAATGCTTTAGAAACAAAAGAATAGCCAAGAAAAATTCCTTTATCGGATTTTGCATCAAATTTACCTAAGGCATCTTTTTCATTCAAAATAAAACATTTACATCTGAAAACTTTAAAGTATGAAACATTGGGTTTTTTGTTGTTCCACAACTCAGAGAGAGTCTTGGAAAGTAGTGGTCTTACTAGAACTCTATTCATAACATAGCATGTCGTATTTATGGCTTCAACCCAAAAATATTTGGGTAGGCTATGTTCGTTTAACATGGTTCTTACCTTTTCTTGCAAGTTTCTATCCTTTCTTTCTACTACTCCATTTTGTTGAGGATTTCTTAGAGTAGAGAAGTTATGGTTGTATCCATTAGATTCACAAAATTATTGGAAATCACGGTTTTGAAATTCACTACAGTGATCACTTCAAATTGACGAAATCATAAAACCCTTTTCATTTTGAATAAGTTTACAAAACTTTAAGAAATACCTAAAGCATTCACTTTTGTGTGCAAAAAAATAAGTCCATGTGTATCTACTATAATCATCCATGATAATAAATGCGTATTTGCTACCTCTTAGGCTTGATGTAGTAATTGGTCCAAACAAATCCATATGGATCAATTCCAAAGGTCTAGAGGTGCTTATTTGGTTCTTAAGTTTGAAGCTATATTTTATTTGTTTTCCTAGTTGACATGCATCACACACATTATCTTTGACGAACTTGATATGAGGAATTCCTCTTACGAGTTCTTTAGATAAAATTTGAGTGATTAGTTTCATGCTAGCATGACCTAGTCTCCTATGCCAAAGCCCAGCATTGTCATTCAAGACCGAAAAACATATTTTATTACAAAGATTATTAATGTCAATAGTATATACTTTATTTTATTTTAGTGCAATTATAGATATGTTTTTGTATGGTTTTTCAAGAATGCAAGCATTAGATTAAAATCTAATGATATATCCTTTATCACATAATTGACTAATACTCAAAAGGTTATGCTTTAAACCATCAACTAACAATACATCTTCAATAAGAAGGTTGGATTTGTTACCTATGGTTCTTTTGCCAGTGATTTTACCCTTGTTGTTGTCTCCAAAGGTGACATACCCTTCATCTAGTCTAGTGAGCTTAAAGAAGTGGGATGGATCTCCGGTCATATGCCTTGAGCATCCACTATCAAGGTACCATCTCTTGCTCCTAGCTTGTGATGATAGTTTTCAAACAAATAAGGTATCAAAATATAAAGCAAAGATGCAAGATAAAATAGAAGCATGTTTTGTTTGAATGTCGAATTACGATATCATTTCATTCGAAGCATATTTTGTTTATATAATCGAGGAAAGGTAATTAGAGCATATCATTAGTATAAGGAGCATATCCATGACATATGGTATATTTCAAAGCATAACAAAGACATATAAACATTTCCAAAACATATCAAAGAACAAAACATGAACAGAAGCTCAAATGTCACATGACATTGCATTCATTTCATTCTTATCTAAACCGTGCAAAGATGTTGAATCTCAGATTTTGATGATGAAGTCAATTGATGAGTTAATTGATCTAATCCATATTATTGAGTTAAGTGTGCAGGATTAACTACGATAGCTTGAAGACATAAAGCAAGTTTACTGGAGTCAAGTTTGATGGGTGTTCGAGAGTCCGTCGAAAGTCCGAAGAATCGTCGGAAGTGCTACTGGAACCAACCGAGAAAGGATTGGGGACTTGCTGAAGTTTTTGGAAGTTCGTCGGAAAGATCGTCAGAGGTTCGCGGAGATTACCGAGAAGGTTCAGATACTTGCCAAAGACTCATTGAATTTGCCACAAGACCAGGAACATGCTGGGAGTCCGTCGGAAGAAATCCGAGGGTGTATTGGAAGTCCGCCGGAAGTTCGCTGGAAAGCTCGCCGGAAGGAAACTTGACGTCGCCGGTTAAAAATTTACTTAGGGTTATATCTTAATTTCATAGTTTGCATATAATTTGGGTTAGGATTAATGGTTAATCCTATAACCCGGTTTGGGGCCAATTGGGCCCGAGTTTGGACTGGTTTGGGCCAAGTTTGGAGCCCAACCAGTGAGCTGGAATAGTCCAGGCAGTGGCACCACCCAAAACCTGAGAGGTCTGGTGGTGGCACCGCCAGTACATTATCAGTGTCAAACACTGACAAACGGTGGCACCGCCATTGATAGGCGGTGGCACCGCCAACACCGGGAAACCCAAAAGTAATTCAAATTTGGAGTCCAAATTTGAATCCTCTTGGGGCCTATAAATATCCCTCAATTCTCAGCAGGGAATCCTCTTAGGGCCTATAAATACCCCTCAATTCTCAGCAGGGAATACACTTTTTTGAGAAGTTAGAAAGTGAGAAAAAGCTGTAGCAAAGTCTTATTTTCAATGGTTTAAGTGTTCACCTCCCTCTTTCTCTCTGGAAAAATCTATAAGAGTGTGAACCACTTGTAAGAAGGTTGTAAGAGGGCTATTTGGTCCTTCCCCTTCAAAGTGATTTGCTAGTGGAAGTTGGGAGCCTCATCGAAGAAGGCTTCGAAAGTGGATGTAGGTCATTTGACCGAACCACTATATATCGTGGTGTTCCTTGAATGTGTGAGTGTTTAATTTTCTGAACCATTTCTCTACTTAGCTGCAAATTGTTTGGCTTTCATCTCCCTACTCTTGACAACCTTTACTCGAGCTATTTTAGCTAAGTTATCCTTCGTCGAATCAAAATCTCTGTACATTTACGAAATCGATTTCAAACTTACGAGTTTTAATCTGCTGCACTAATTCACCCCCCTCCTCTTAGTGCCGCTCCGATCCTAACAATTGGTATCAGAGCAAGGCTCACTCTCATATTTGGTTTAATACCCAAGAGAGATGGCTTACTCCGACATGTAATAGGGTCACTCTATTAAACGTCCGCCTATGTTTAATGGGTTAGATTACACGTATTGGAAGACTCGTATGAGGATCTTCCTTATTCATGGATTTTGAGTTTTGGAATATTGTCGAAAATAGATTTCAAAAATCTTCTCTTCCGATGAGTGAATGGGATGAATTGGAGAAGAAGGTTTTTGCTTTAAATGCAAAGGCTATTAATGCCTTGTTTTATGCACTTGACAAAAATGAATTTAATCATGTTTCGATTTGTGATTCGGCTTTTGATATTTGGAAAACTCTTGAGGTCACTCATGAAGGCACTAGCCGAGTGAAAGAGTCCAAAATCAACATTCTTGTGCATTCTTACGAACTTTTCCGGGTGAAACCAAGTGAGTCTATCGGAGACATGTACACCTATTTCATGGATGTCATCAATGGGCTCAAAGCTCTTGGTAAAGGTTTTTCAAACTTTGAACTAGTAACTAAAATTTTAAGATCCCTTCCAAAGAGTTGGGATCCAAAAGTTACGGTCATTCAAGAGGCCAAGAACCTTAAAACATTTCCTCTCGAAGAACTTATTGGGTCTCTAATGACCTACGAAATGATGTGTCATGCTCATGAAGAGCTCAAGAACCCCCTTCCATAGAACAGGAAGGATATAACACTTAGAACAAAAGAAGACCACTTGAAAGGAACATCAAGTGATGAGGATAATAACGATGACATTACACTTTTAACTTGAAAATTTAAAAAAATTATAAGAAAGAACAAATTTGAAAATAACATCGAAAATAAACTTGAACATAAAAAGGACAAAGTAATATGCTACGAATGTAAGAAGCCGGGGCACTTAAAAAATGAATGCTCCCAAGCCAAGAAGAAGCAACCGAAGAAGAAGAAAGCTTTAAAAGCAATTTGGGACGACTCAAGTGATTCCGAGAATGAAAAAGCTAGCAACAAAGAGGAGGCAAACTTCGCGCTAATGGCTTTAGGAGGAGAGGTATGTGATTTAATTAATAAAGATTTATCTTTTGATGAACTTTCTATCGCTTTTCATGAATTATTTGATGAGTGTAGAACTATTAGTAAGAAGTTCAATCTATTAAAGAAAGAGCATGCCTTACTACAAAATAAGCTTGATAGTCTTCAAACTCCTCTATGCTCTAAATGTGAACACTTAGAAATAATAAAAAATAAGAATTTGCTACTTAAAGAGACCTTAAACAAGTTTAAGGTCGGTAGCAAAGGCTTGGACAGGATCCTTGCAAACAAGGGTCACGTCACAAATAGAAGTGGAATTGGTTTTGTGAGTGGATTTCACCAAAATCCTACCACCTTTATTAAAGGACCCACATTACATGTTTCACCTCATTTGAAATACAACTTTTGTTGTAAATTCGGACATATGGTTTACAAATGTCCATTTAAAAAAAATAGTCCACATAAGTTGATATGGGTTCCTAAAGGAACTATAAATAATTCAATGATGAATGACAAAACTAGTAGATCAATTTTTGAGGCACCCAAAATCAAATGGGCACCTAACAACCATCCTCTTTTGTAGGCAAACTCATAAGCTAGGAGTAAGAGATGATATCTTGATAGTGGATGCTCAAGGCACATGACCGGATATTCATCTCATTTCTCTATGCTCACTAGCAAAGAAGAAGGGTATGTCACCTTCGGAGACAACAACAAAAGTAAAATCGTTGGTAAGGGAACCATAGGTAACAAATTAAGTTTTTCAATTGATGATGTATTGCTAGTTGATGGATTAAAATATAATCTCTTACGCATTAGTCAATTATGCAATAAAGGTTACACCGTTAGATTTGAATCTAATGTGTGCATTATTGAAAAACTAAACAATAACATATCAATGATTGCTTTAAAACCAAATAATGTCTACACTATCAACCTTGATGAACATAGTAATGAAACGTGCTTTTCCGCTTTAAATGATAATGCTTAGCTTTGGCATAGGAGATTAGGCCATGCAAGTATGAAACTAATATCTTAGATTTCATCTAGAGAGTTAGTACGAGGGATTCCCAATATGAAGTTTATTAAGGACAAAGTGTGTGATGCTTGTCAACTAGGAATACAAATAAAAACTAGTTTCAAACCAAAAAATCAATTTAGCACCACTACACCATTGCAATTAATCCATTTGACTTATTTGGACCAATTGACACAATGAGTCTAGGAGGAAGCAATATGCCTTCGTAATTGTAGATAACTATAGTAGAGACACTTGGACCTATTTCTGTCACGCCCCCCCCCGAATTTTATCCATTCAGGAGGTGTGACCCTGTCTAAAAATCAATAATATGATAATTCATCATCACAAATCAATCCAGGATCCAATCTAACATTTAAGGATACTAAGAACCATTCAAATCAATATTCACAATTCATAAACCTGAACGTTTCATAAATCATACTCCACTTCACTTAGAGATTCATAAAATCCAAAGGCAACTCAACTAAACATCAACCACAACACAAATCCATATTCGTAGAAATATATACCATCACAAAAATATTATTCACCATGAGTTCATATACTCTTTACCATTTCTGGCAAAGGTTCACAATATCCACAAGACACCAGAGTACAAAAGGGTAGTATGAACAATGACATTGGCATATATCGGAAGCACATGCGGAAACAACGGAAATATGCGTGTGCCTTTATCAAACAAGGAAATGCCAACAAAACATTACATAATAAATTTCAGACATACAATAATTTCAGGATGACCACCAAGCAAAAGTCTAGAGCATCGCGGGCTTTATGCATAACTCCCTTTACCATTTCTGGCAAAGGTTCACAATATCCACAAGACACCAGAGTACAAAAGGGTAGTATGAACAATGACATTGGCATATATCGGAAGCACATGCGGAAACAACGGAAATATGCGTGTGCCTTTATCAAACAAGGAAATGCCAACAAAACATTACATAATAAATTTCAGACATACAATAATTTCAGGATGACCACCAAGCAAAAGTCTAGAGCATCGCGGGCTTTATGCATAACTCCCTTTACCATTTCTGGCAAAGTTGTATATCAAAGGCGTAAGAGTGTTTGAGAGCATAACAATGACATACGAAACACTCCAAAGTATAACAAGTGAAACAAATAGTAAATACAAGCTTGTATGTCATTTTTGAGGTAGCATACATTCCATTTTTATCCAAAGCATAAATACAAACTCATTAGCAAAGCTTTGGATATCATATCAAAAACATAGAGGGCGTTGTGGGACCACATACATAATGTGATTCATCCATTTCAGGATGACCACCAAGCAAAAGTCTAGAGCATCGCGGGCTTTATGCATAACTCCCTTTACCATTTCTGGCAAAGGTTCACAATATCCCACAAGACACCAGAGTACAAAAGGGTAGTATGAACAATGACATTGGCATATATCGGAAGCACATGCGGAAACAACGGAAATATGCGTGTGCCTTTATCAAACAAGGAAATGCCAACAAAACATTACATAATAAATTTCAGACATACAATAATTTCAGGATGAATAATACAAGAATTTTCAAAGGACTATAAAAGAATTTAATAGAAATCAAACTTCTAACAGAATGAGACTCGAATAGGCAAAATTCAACAAAGTTTTCAATTCTGTCAAAATTCGAATGATACATTTCCTGATTTGTTTGAGTGACCAAGCATGCTCCAATTCACTAAAAATAGGTGTCAAAAGAAAGATATGCGAATCTAGTTCATAAAGAATTAAGTTTTGCATAATTCAGAATTTTCACTAGAGAGTTATGAGCAATTTAGTAACAGAAGGTCAGAATTGATCATCTCTATTTTGTAGAATAGATAGCATCAGTTTAAACAGATGTTTCAGAAGGCAAACCGAATCTAGTTCGCAAAGAATTAAGTGTTGCATAATTCAGAATTTTCACTAGAGAGTTATGAGCAATTTAGTAACAGAAGGTCAGAAATTACAGTCCCTATTTTGTAGAATCTGTAGGGTTAATTGCAATAGAAGTCATATTAGGCATTTCGACTCCAAATCATTTAATCTAGGTATCAAAATAAATGTCTTTGAGTCTACTTTCAAACGGAACAGGTTTTACCTAAATAGAGTTTAGTACAAAAAGTTAGGACCAAAACAATGCATGGAGGTCAGATTACCGAAAAATTATAGATTCATGGCTTTGTATCAAAACGAAAGAAATGTTTGGTTCTCAGCTGAAATCTTTCAAAATTTTGTAGAATTGAAAAGAAAACAGAGATTAGGATTCTATTGGATTGGGTTAGAACACTTGCCTTAAAAAGTTTTGATTTCCAAATGTGGGGGAATTGATGCAAAGCCTTAAGCTAAGATAAAACTTCTTCTTCTTCAATTCTTTCTCCTTCTCTTCTCCTTCAATTCCTTCTCCTCTTCTGAAGTTACATTGGCTGCAAAGTTTCCCTTAGTTGTGCCTTAAATTACTTAGGTTTGGCTCATGCTAAAATAATGAGGTGACAAGCATGCATGGAGGTTTAGGTGTCAACTTTAGAATAAGTGCAAGTGACTCATCCTTGCTAATGCCATAAGTCCTCCATATAATTTAATATTGATATGATAAACTAAACTATTAAAGTACTATATAAGCATTTTTTTTTTTAAAAATGAGGGATGTTACACTCTCCCCTCCTTAAAAGAAAATTTAGTCCTCTAAATTTGTCATACCTCTTTCGGGAAAAAGATGAGGATAAGCTTTCTTCATTTCTTCCTCTAGCTCCCAAGTCGCTTCATTTGCAGGATGATGCTTCCAAATTACTTTAACCAGAGTGATGATTCTATTTCTTAAGATCTTCTCCTTTTTATCAATAATCTGAATGGGCTCTTCCTTGTAAAACAAGTCTTTCTCAATCGTAATCGGCTCATACTCAATGACATGAGAGAGATCAGGTATATACTTTCGGAGCATTGACACATGAAATATATTATGGATATGACACATCAATGGTGGCAAGGCAATCTTGTAAGCGATAGAGCCAATTCTTTCGAGGATTTCAAAAGGTCCAATGAACCTTGGGTTTAACTTTCCTTTCTTTCCAAATCTTATAACGCCTTTGGAAGGGGAGACCTTTAGGAATACAAAATCCCCTACTTGGAACTCGATATCTCGTCTTCTGTTGTCTGCATAGCTCTTTTGCCGACTTTGAGCAGCCTTTAGCCTTTTTATGATAACTTGAATCTTTTCAGTAGTCTCTTGTACTTTATCTGGTGCTAACAATTTTCTATCACCAACTTCCTCCCAACATATAGGCGTTTTGCACTTTCGCCCATACAATGCTTCATAAGGAGCCATCTGGATGCTCGAATGGTAACTATTATTATAAGTAAACTCAATAAGAGAAATATCTTTATCCCATTCACCTCTCCAATCCATAACATAGGCTCTAAGCAAATCCTCAAGTACTTGAATTGTTCTTTCAGATTGACCATCAGTCTGAGGGTGATAGGTAGTGCTAAACTTTACTTTGGTGCCCATAGAACCTTGTAATCTCCTCCACAATCTAGAAAGAAATCTGGAGTCTCTGTCCGAGATGATCTCCTTCGGGACACCATGAAGTCTTACTATTTCATCAACATACAAATCTGCAAGCCTATCAAGAGAATAAGTCATATTGATTGGTAAGAAATGTGCAGATTTGGTTAACCTATCAACAATGACCCAAATAGCATCATGCTTTCTAGAGGTTCTGGGTAGCCCTGAAACAAAGTCCATAGTAATGCATTCCCATTTCCATTCAGGAATATCTAAGGGCTGTAACAAACCTCCAGGTCTCTGGTGTTCTGCTTTGATTTGCTGACATGTCAAACACATTGAAACATATATTGCAATCTCCTTCTTCATGCCTTTCCACCAATAATGACTTTGGAGATCTCTATACATTTTCGTGCTACTAGGATGCATGGTGTACTTTGAATTGTGACCTTCGTTTAAAATTTGGTTCTTGATATCTGGGTTATTTGGAACACATATTCTATCCCCAAATCTCAATAGGCCATCATCTGAAATTTGAAAATTCAACTTTGGTCCCTTATCAACTTCATTCCTCAAGTATATTAAATGTGGATCTCGTAGTTGTCCTTCTTTAATTTGTTGAATGAGATCAGTTTGCACCTGGATAGAGGCCATCAACATTATTGAGTTTTGCCCTTTTCTCATTACATTTGAATCATAATTTCTTCCTAATAACTTCCATTGTTTCACAACCAGACTAGCCATAAAACTTGTAGATTTTCTACTAAGTGCATCAGCTACAACATTGGCTTTACCTGGGTGATAACGGATGGTACAATCATAATCCTTTAGAAGTTCTATCCATCTTCGCTGCCTCATATTTAACTCCTTCTGCGTAAAAATATATTTTAAACTCTTGTGATCAGTAAAGATATCAAATGTCCGCCCATACAAGTAATGTCTCCAAATCTTTAGAGCAAAGATGATTACTGCCAATTCCAAATCATGAGTTGGATAGTTCAATTCATAATTCTTTAGCTGTCTTGAAGCATAAGTAATTACTTTCCCTTCTTGCATCAAAATACATCCAAGACCCTTTCTTGAAGCATCAGTATAAACTATAAATCCTTCATTACCACTCGGAATAGTGAGAATAGGGGCACTAGTCAATCTTCTTTTTAATTCTTGGAAACTTTGCTCACAATCACTACTCCATTCAAATTTCACATTCTTTTGAGTCAGTTTGGTGAGGGGATGAGCAATTTGAGAAAATCCCTCCACAAATCTCCTGTAATAACCTGCCATGCCCAAGAAACTTCTAATTTCTGTTACATTTGTTGGCACTTCCCAATTAACTACTGCTTCCACCTTCTTTGGATCAACAGATATGCCCTTTCCTGAAATCACGTGGCCTAAGAAAGCAATTTCCTTCAACCAAAATTCACATTTGCTGAACTTTGCATACAGCTTCTTTTCTCTTAGTATAGATAATACATCTCTCAAGTGTTTATCATGCTCTTGATTACTCCTTGAATATACTAATATGTCATCAATGAATACAATTACACAATTATCTAAGAGTGGCTGAAATATTCTATTCATTAGTTCCATAAAAGCTGCAGGAGCATTAGTCAAGCCAAAAGGCATTACTAAAAATTCGTAGTGACCATATCGAGTTCTAAAGGCTATTTTTGGAATATCCTCATTCTTGACCTTCAACTGATAGTAGCCTGATCTTAGATCAATCTTGGAGAATACTTGTGCACCCTGCAATTGATCAAACAAGTCATCAATCCTGGGTAGGGGATACTTGTTTTTGATGGTCACCTGATTCAATTGTCTATAGTCAATACAAAGTCTCAATGTCCCATCCTTCTTCTTAACTAATAGCACTGGAGCACCCCATGGTGAGACGCTGGGTCGAATAAAACCCTTATCTAACAACTCTTGTATTTGCTTCTTCAATTCCTCGAGCTCAAGTGGTGCCATTCTGTAGGGAGGCTTAGATATTGGGGCTGTCCCAGGGGCTAAATCAATAACAAATTCACCTTCTCTGTCTGGAGGTAGTCCAAGCAAATCCTCTGGGAATACATTAGGGAACTCTTTAGCCACGGAAATTTCATTTAGGTGAGTTTCTTGTTCTGAATGTTCCTTTACACATATAACATAATAAGAACATCCCTTCTGCATAAGGCGTTGAGTTTGAAGTGCCGATATTAAGCAAGGAGGCAAATCATGCCTAATACCCTCAAAGTAGAAGATAGGCTGATTTGGTATGCAGAAGTAATTATTTTTGTATAGCAATCAATGCTAGCATGATAGGAAGATAACCAATCCATACCCAGTATAATATCAAAACCTTGGATTTCTAGGAGTATCAAATCGGCAAGGAGTTTATGTTCTCCGATAGAAATCAAACAAGATGGATAAACCAGATTTGTAGTCAAAGAATCCCCAACAGCAGTAGTTACGTGTAGCAAATAATCCAGTGGTTTAGGTTGAATGCCCAAGTGATAAGCAAAATATTGTGAAACAAAGGATAAGTTGGAACCAGGATCAAACAAAACTTTTGCATTTCTATTAGAAACATGTAGAATACCTTCAACCACTGATTTAGAGGCTTTGGAATCTTGTTCTGTGATAGCATATACTCTAGCATGGGTCGTTGGCTTAGTGGTTAGTGGCTCTTTCTTCTTGTTTAGTGGGTAGTCCCTGACTTTATGATCTAACTTTCCACAGGCAAAACAGGCTCCAGTCACCCGATAACACTCACTTATTTCATGATTACGTCCACATTTTGTACACGATAGAGTTCCTTTCTCAAATCTAGGTACCTTTACCCTCTTATTACTTCTTTCTATTTCATTTCCTCTCTTACTTTTACCAACAAACTTATCCTTGTTGTTCTTGTCCCTGATTTCTTGGACCTCCTCCAAGTCTTTTTCAAGTATGAAAGCTCTTTCTACTACATCAGTGTATACCTGGAGTTTTAAAACTGATATCCGACTTCTTATTGCCGGCCTTAGTCCTCTTTCAAATCTTCTTGCTTTCCTATATTCATCATCGATCATATGCGTGGCAAATCTAGAGAGCTCAGTGAATTTAGACTCATATTTGGCTACTGTCAAATTTCCCTCGATGAGATTCAAGAACTCCAATTCTTTCTGCTCTCTGATATAATCTGGAAAGTATTTATCATTGAACTTTTCTGTAAATACCTTCCAAGTGATTGGCTCCTGTCGAGCTTCAGAAATCCTCTTCATGGTTCGCCACCAGTGCTCAGCCTCTCCTTCCAGCATGAAGGTAGCAAGAGAAACCTTCTTATCATCTGGGCAATTTAAAACATCAAATATTTTCTCTATCCGCATCATCCATTGTTCTGCTACCATTGGATTAGGCTCACCACTAAAACTGGGAGGACTAAGCTTCTTAAACTGTTCAATTCCCAAACCAGTCTGGTTTGAATTCCCCGTTTCATCATTTCTTCATTATCGAACTTGTTGTTGCATTACTTGTGTCATAGCCTCTAGAGTTTTCATAATTCCACTCAATTGATCAGATGTAGATGTAATAGGAGTACCAGATGACCTCGTCATCCTTGCTTCCTAAAAATAGCAAAAGATAACTTTTGATCAGTCTCTAAATAGAAATCACTAAACCTCAAAATTTATTATACATTTAACATATCAAAATTCTTAGAAATCCTCAAACAATGCTCTGATACCAACTCTGTCACGCCCCCCCGAATTTTATCCATTCAGGAGGTGTGACCCTGTCTAAAAATCAATAATATTATAATTCATCATCACAAATCAATCCAGGATCCAATCTAACATTTAAGGATACTAAGAACCATTCAAATCAATATTCACAATTCATAAACCTGTACGTTTCATAAATCATACTCCACTTCACTTAGAGATTCATAAAATCCAAAGGCAACTCAACTAAACATCAACCACAACACAAATCCATATTCATAGAAATATATACCATCACAAAAATATTATTCACCATGAGTTCATATACTTATACAACGTAAGCTTATCATTCCATAAACATGAGTAGTCCTTTAAACTTTTACAACACATAAGTATTAATATATCCTTAACATTACATCAGAAGTAAAGTATACTATACAACAAAAACCTATCAACCAATAAAGATTAGTCCAAAATCTTCTAGCCTTTCAATGCTTCAACCCAATTCTAGCTTTTCAGTGCGTGACAAGCTACCCTGAAAAATTTATATAGCAACGGGGTGAGCATGAAGAGCTCAGCAAGCAACTAACATATCCATGGTGATAGGACAAGTTTAAGCAGGCTTAGTATCAAGATAACAAAAGCAGAAATACAAGTGTTCATTTGAAATCATCTTATTTGGTATAAAAATCACAAAGGGTTTCCTCATTTTAAAACAAGCGTTAGACATAACAATACGAGAAAGGAAATTGGAGCATTTCATTGGCAAAATAAGCATTTAGGCATGTATCAAATGGCACCTGAAGCATTTCAGTGTATATCAAAGGCGTAAGAGTGTTTGAGAGCATAACAATGACATACGAAACAATCCAAAGTATAACAAGTGAACCGAATAGTAAATACAAGCTTGTATGTCATTTTTGAGGTAGCATGCATTCCATTTTTATCCAAAGCATAAATATAAACTCATTAGCAAAGCTTTGGATATCATATCAAAAACATAGAGGGCGTTGTGGGACCACATACATAATGTGATTCATCCATTTCAGGATGACTACCAAGCAAAAGTCTAGAGCATCGCGGGCTCTATGCATAACTCCCTTTACCATTTCTGGCAAAGGTTCACAATATCCCACAAGACACCAGAGTACAAAAGGGTAGTATGAACAATGACATTGGCATATATCGGAAGCACATGCGGAAACAACGAAAATATGCGTGTGCCTTTATCAAACAAGAAAATGCCAACAAAACATTACATAATAAATTTCAGACATACAATAATTTCAGGATGAATAATACAAGAATTTTCAAAGGACTGCAAAAGAATTTAATAGAAATCAAACTTCCAACAGAATGAGACTCGAATAGGCAAAATTCAACAAACTTTTCAATTCTAGTAGAATTCGAATGATACATTTCCTGATTTGTTTGAGTGACCAAGCATACTCCAATTCACTAAAAATAGGTGTCAAAAGAAAGATATGCGAATCTAGTTCACAAAAAATTAAGTTTTGCATAATTCAGAATTTTCACTAGAGAGTTATGAGCAATTTAGTAACAGAAGGTCAGAATTGATCATCTCTGTTTTGCAGAATAGATAGCATCAATTTAAACAGATGTTTCAGAAGGCAAACATACTTCAAAATTTCCAAACTGGTGTCAAAAGAAAGATATCTAGTTCACAAAAATTAAGTTTTGCATAATTCAGAATTTTCACTAGAGAGTTATGAGCAATTTAGTAACAGAAGGTCAGAATTGATCATCTCTGTTTTGCAGAATAGATAGCATCAATTTAAACAGATGTTTCAGAAGGCAAACATACTTCAAAATTTCCAAACTGGTGTCAAAAGAAAGATATACGAATCTAGTTCGCAAAGAATTAAGTGTTGCATAATTCAGAATTTTCACTAGAGAGTTATGAGTAATTTAGTAATAGAAGATCAGAAATTACAGTCCCTATTTTGTAGAATCTATAGGGTTAATTGCAATAGAAGTCATATTAGGCATTTAGACTCCAAATCATTCAATCTAGGTTTCAAAATAAAGGTCTTCGAGTCTACTTTCAAACGGAACAGGTTTTACCTAAATCAGAGTTTAGTACAAAAAGTTAGGACCAAAACAATGCATGGAGGTCAGATTACCGAAAAATTACAGATTCATGGCTTTGTATCAAAACGAAAGAAATGTTTGGTTCTCAGCTGAAATCTTTCAAAATTTTGTAGAATTGAAAAGAAAACAGAGATTAGGATTCTATTGGATTGGGTTAGAACACTTGCCTTAAACAGTTTTGATTTCCAAATGTGGGGGAATTGATGCAAAGCCTTAAGCTAAGATAAAACTTCTTCTTCTTCAATTCTTTCTCCTTCTCTTCTCCTTCAATTCCTTCTCCTTTGTAAAGTTTCCCTTAGTTGTGCCTTAAATTACTTAGGTTTGGCTCATGCTAAAATAATGAGGTGGCAAGCATGCATGGAGGTTTAGGTGTCAACTTTAGAATAAGTGCAAGTGGCTCATCCTTGCTAATGCCACAAGTCCTCCATATAATTTAATATTGATATAATAAACTAAACTATTAAAGTACTATATAAGCATTTTTTTTTTAAATGAGGGATGTTACAATTTCTTGGCTCACAAAAGTCGTTATTTCAAATGTTTCTCTAAATTTTGTAAACTTATTCAAAATGAAAAAGTCTTTATGATTTCATCAATTCAGAGTGATCACGGTGACGAATTTCAAAACCGTGACTTCCAAAGTTTTTATGAATCTAATGGATATAACCACAACTTCTCCACTCCAAGAAATTCTCAATAAAATGGGGTAGTTGAAAGAAAAAATAGAAATTTATAGGAAATGACAAGAACTATATTAAATGAACATAGTCTACTTAAGTATTTTTGGGCCCAAATCTTTAATACGGCTTGCTATGTCATGAATAGGGTTCTAATAAGACCATCTCATTTAAAAACTTCCTATGAATTATGGAATAACAAAAATCTAAATGTTTCTTATTTTAAAGTTTTTGGTTGCAAATGCTTTATTTTGAATGAAAAGGATGCCTTAGAAAAATTTGATGCTAAATCCGATGAAGGCATCTTTCTTGGTTACTCTTCCATTTCTAAGGCTTTTTGTGTTTTTAACAAAAGAACTTTAGTTATAGAAGAGTCTATTTATGTAGTTTTTAATGAAATTTCCAAGTTAAAGAAAAATAATTTTGATGATGATCTTGGTTTTGATAATTTGAATTTAAATGAACCCCCTCCTCAAAATAGCAACTTGGATGCATATTCTTCCGAAATTTCCTTACCTAAGGAATGGAAGTATGTAGATGCTCATCCAAAGGAGCTAATTATAGGACATATATCAAAAGGGGTTTAAACTCGTTCTTCCTTCAAGAATTTTTGTGCTAACGTCGCCTTCCTTTCTCAAATTGAACCTAAATGCATTTACGAAGCCTTGAAAGATGATTCATGGGTTATTGCAATGCAAGAGGAATTGAACTAATTTGAGAGGAATGAGGTATGGAAACTTGTTCCTAGACCTAGTGACCATTTAGTCATTGGTACTAAATGGGTCTTTAGAAACAGGCAAGATGAATACGGTATCGTGGTTAGAAACAAGGCTAGATTAGTGACCAAATGTTTCAACCAAGAAGAATGTATCAACTACGAAGAGACCTTCGCTCTTGTAGCAAGATTAGAAGCCATTAGGATGCTCCTTGCCTATGCTAGTAGTAATGATTTTAAACTATTTCAAATGGATGTCAAAAATGTTTTCTTGAATGGTTCTATTTTCAAAGAAGTGTTTGTTAAACAATCTCCCAGATTTAAAAATTCTCTTCTTCCTAATCATATATTTAAATTGACTAAGGCTCTCTATGGCTTAAAACAAGCTCCTATAGCTTGGTATGAAAGGCTTAGTTCTTTCTTATTTTAAATAATTTTATAAAAGGTAAGGTTGATACTACATTGTTTATCAAATATTTTGAAAATAATTTTCTTATTGTTCAAATTTATGTTGATGATATTATTTATGGTTCTTCGGATGAATCACTATGTGAATCATTTGCCAAGTGTATGAGTCATGAATTTAAAATGAAATGGGGAGAATTAACCTTCTTTTTAGGATTACAAATTAAACAACTTAGTAATGGTATATTTCTTAATCAATCTAAATATAGATTAGGATTGTTAAAATGATTTAACATGGATGGTTCAAAAGCTATAAACACTCCTATGAGTACTTTTACTAAGTTAGATATGGATGAAAGTGGTGAAAGCTTTGATAAAAAAACATATAGGGGAATGATTGGTAGTTTACTTTACCTCACCGCAACTAGACCGGAAATCATGTTTAGTGTAGGACTTTGTGCTAGGTTTTAAGCTAATCCTAAATTGTCTTATCTTAAAAGTGTTAAAAGAATCCTTAGATATCTTAAAGGAACTCCTAATTTAGGATTATGGTATCTAAAATCCGATAATTTTGATTTAATAGCTTATGCAAATGCTGATTTTGGTGGATGTAGGATAGATAAGAAAGGCACATCTGGAACATATCAATTTTTAGGACATACACTTGTTTCTTGGACTTCCAAGAAACAAAATTTGGTTGCACTATCTACGGCGGAAGCCGAATATATAGCTACAAGTGCATGCTGTGCACAAGTTATTTGGATGAAAAATATGTTGGAAGACTATGAAATTTACTTAAAGAATATTCCCATAAAATGTGATAATACAAATGCTATTTGTCTAACTAAAAATCCAATTCAACACTCTAGAACTAAGCATATTGACATTAGGCATCACTTTATATGAGATCATGTCAATAATAATAATGTCATTCCAGAATTTATTGATACAAAGCATCAATTAGTGGATATTTTCACAAAAGCCTTAAATGAAGATCAATTTGACTTTATTAGAAGTAAATTAGGCATGTTGAATTGTCCTTGTGAATGAGCTTGATTGTATATATTTTTCGAAAATTTTTCATCCTCTTTTCGGTTTTCGTGGATTTGACTTCTTTCTTTTCGATTTTGAATGACATCTTAAAGAGTGATCCAAGACACTATCCTATATTAAATTAAACACATTAAAACTTCTGAAAAAAATCATTTTATGAATGGCTTCAATGATTTTTTTTCAAGATTTTTTTTATAGAAAATGGCTTCAATGATTTTTTTCAAGATTTTTTTCTTATAAGATGATTTTATGAATGGCTTCAATGAGCACAAGTTGTTTGGTTGAAACCTCATCTCTTTTTTGTTGATGACAAAGGGGGAGAAGAATGTGCAAAAGATTGATGACTTATGCAAATATGAAATTAGCATGACTTATATGTATCGTATTGCAATAGCTTATATGTTGTATAATGCAATGAAAAATGTCTTATATGTGTAATATTCCTTAAAAGTATTGCAAAACTTTTTGAGCATATCACATATGAAAGTTTTTAGATTGATTGTCGTTTCATGTTTATCAATTTTTTTAAAATGATAAGCAATCATCTCATGATCATATGAAATCATGCCTTGTATTTATATCATGAGATCAATGTTGAAATTTCAAATTATTATTATTTTTTGTCGAAATGATAATTGTCTTTTATCATTCAGTTTGAAAATAATTTTCATGCCTTGAAATTATGAGAAATACGAAGTTTCGTATTTGCTCATGCTTATTAAGAATAACGATAAGTTCAACAGATAGAACTTATCAGTTTAGGCTTGAATTCAAAGAGATTGAATTCAAGTGTTTTTATCTTCTTATAATATGGCATATATATATGGGGAGTTATGATTAATTCCATCATCAATGGATTGTCATCATCAAAAAGCGGGAGATTGTTGAATCTCGGATTTTGATGATAAAGTCAATTGATGGGTTAATTGATCTAATCCATATTATTGAGTTAAGTGTGCAGGATTAACTACGATAGCTTGAAGACATAAAGCAAGTTTACCGGAGTTAAGTTCGATGGATGTTTGAGAGTCCACCGAAAGTCCGAAGAATCGTCGGAAGTGCTGCCGGAACCAACCGAGAAAGAATCGGGGACTTGCCGAAGTTTTCAGAAGTCCGTTGGAAAGATTGTTAGAGGTTCGCGGAGATCACCAAGAAGGTTCGGATACTTGCCAAAGACTCGTTGAACTCGCCACAAGACCAGGAGCCTACTGAGAGTCCGTTGGAAGAAATCCGAGGGTGTATCGCTTGCATATTCTAATGTGATATAGCACTTGCTAAATTTTTGCTAGCTTGCATGATTAGCATTTGCTAAATTTTCAAGCTTACAAATTGCATGATGATAAAACTTGATATTATGTTTTTCATGCAATAAGTTAAATTCATATCTCAAACATATAGAAAGTGACACTTCTCCTTTTTGTTGATGACAAAGGGGGAGAAGTATGATCATGTTTTGCATGATGACGTGTTGCAAATATTCATGATGAATATTTGCAATGACTTGAATTCGGCTTGAATTCAAGGTTCTATCAATATGGCATATTGATAGGGGGAGTTTGTTTAAACTCCGGAAGTTAAGGTTAACTCTGTCATCAAGTGGTTGTCATCATCAAAACGGGGGAGATTGTTGAATCTCATATTTTGATGATGAAACCACTTAATATGTGTTTTTGATTTAATCTGCATTTTGAGTGATGCAGGATGCTTCGATCAAGATAAGACAATTAAAGTAGAAAAATCATGTTGGGCTGGAGGAACATGTCAGAAGATTGGACGTCGGGCCGGTGGATCGGTCGATGTATCGACAAAAGGCTTCGGGTCATAGATTCGGGCATCGGGCCAAGAAGAGTAGGTATTACGCCTACGATATCGGAGTTGCGGAGTCAATTGGCTGATTGGGCAATAGGTCGCAAGAGAGGACGATGCGCCGAAGAATCAGACGAAGCGTCGAGGGACCAATGACATGTCGGACAATTTGATTAATTGCTTAGGAGTAATTGTCTAGATCGAAGTTTTGCTTTACTTGTGCAGGATTAACTACGATAGCTTGAAGACATAAAGCAAGTCTATCGGAGTTAAGTTCGATGGGTGTTCGAGGGTCCGCCGAAAGTCCGAAGAATCATCGGAAGTGTTGTCGGAACCAACCGAGAAGAAATCGGGGACTTGCAAAAGTTTTTGGAAGTTCGCTGGAGAGATCGTCGGAGGTTCGCGGAGATCACCGAGAAGGTTCGACTACTTGCCAAAGACTCACTGAACTCGTCACAAGACCGGGAGTCTGTTGGGAGTCCGCTGGAAGAAATTCGAGGGTGTATCGGAAGTCCACCGGAAGTTCACCGAAAAGCTCGCTGGAAGGAAACTCAATGTTGTCAGTTAAAAACTTGCTTAGGACTATGTCTTAATTTCATAATTTGCATGTAATTAGGGTTAATCCTATAACCCGGTTAGGGGCCAATTGGGCCGAGTTCAAATTGGTTTGGGCCAAGTTTGGAGCCTAACCAATGAGTTGAAAAAGTCTAGGCGGTGGCACTGCCCAGAACACAAGGGATCAGGCGGTGGTACTACCAGACTGGGCAGTGGCACCGTCACCGACAAGCGGTGGCACCGCCTGTAAACGGTCAATATGACATTAATAGGCGGAGGCACCGCCACTGACAGGTGGTGGCATCGCCAGCATTGGGAAACCCAAAAAAATTCAAATTTGGAGCCTAAATTTGAATCTGGGGCCTATAAATATCCCTCAATTCTTAGTAGAGAAAACAACCTTTGAGAAGTTAGAGATTGAGATAAAGCCTTAGCAAAATCTTTAGCAAGTCTTGTTTTCAATAGCTTAAGTGTTCACCTCCTTCTTTCTCTTTGAAAATTTGTAAGAGTGTGAACCACTGGTAAAAGGTTGTAAGAGGGGTATTTGTCCTTCCCCTTCAAAGTGATTTACTAGTGGAAGTTGGGAGCCTCATCGAAGAAGGCTTCACAAGTGGATGTAGGTCATTTGACCGAACCACTTTAAATTGGTGTGTTCCTTGAATGTGTGAGTACTTACCTTTCTAAAATTGTTATTTACACAATAGCAAGCTTTCGGTTTTCATCTTCTCACTTTACTCGAGCTACTCTTATCAAGTCATTCATTGTCGAATCGAAATCTCTATGCATTTCTGGAATCATTTTCAAACTTATAAGTTTTAATCCGATGCACTAATTCACCCCCCCTCTTAGTGTCGCTCCGACCCTAACAGTACTATCACCAGTCTGAGTGGTATGACCGCCTGATAGAGCCCTAGAGATTGGACTCTAACGGTACCATCGCTTGATAAGGCGATACCACCACTTGACAACATTAAATGCTGACGATACCACCGCCCAATCTCGGCGGTACTAATTATTGGAAAATTTGAAGTGACATCACATGCACGGTGGAAGAATAGAAACAAAATCCTATAATTTCCATAGAAAAAAAAGGTTTCATTGTCATGCAAAGATTGATGCACAAAAACCCGTAAAACCAAAAAACTATGCGTATAAGAAAGATGTGTTACTTAGGGAAATCATATATTCCTTAAAACCTACAGATCTATGGGGGAGGATCAAGGAGGTTAACTATTCTCCTCTCTAGAGGTGATCCACATAGCAAGGACTACGAAAATGCTCCTCAAATCGCTGCCCAAATCTATTCCTTGCGTGCACCACACAATCAAGAAGTGACTGGCCCTTCTTGCTATCCACATGCCCCAAATAGGGGTTATAGTATGAGGAGGAGAGGGAGAGAGGAGAATAGGAGGTGGTACCCCAAAAAGAACCTAGCCTATGACCCTTTGGTTCTCTCCTATTTATAGAGGCTCTATATTAATTTACCCTAATGAATCCTACAATATTGGGTATTGAATCTCCATCTAACTACTCATGCCTCTTAGATTGGTGGGTCTCTACCTAATAATATCTTATTAGCTCTTATTAGATCTCATCCATAGAATCCAATAATTCAGAGGCTTATTGGATATCCTAAAAGATAGGGGCTCTAGCGGATATCTCATATCCGAACATCTATTCATCGCAACACCTACCATATGTGTGTCACCCTTTGGGCCTAATATCAAGCTAGCCATGAGTCATACCCGCAAAACTCCTACTAGCTCTATAATAATTCACTCGACTAATCGACTACAGATGTACTAGGCAACTACGTCGCAGTCCCCAAATGATACAAAGGAATCCAATCCATTAGACTTGTCTATCCTCAATCACCATGTATCTATAGTCCCTCATCCATTTAATACCCTAGAGACCGTATATCAGGCATGGTACTGTTAGGCCCATACAATTTCTACTCGAGTCTCACTCTAATCAGATTCTCTCGAAGAACTCTTTCTCTCTTAATCCGAATGACCCTAGCTAGGGATTTGTGTGAGTAAGAATATATGAGATATTCCTCTCATGACACCATAAGCGGATGATTCTCTATTGACACTCAATAACTCTCGTAAGATTGGCTACCACTCTTGATGACCGGTTGTGCTAGATCAGAATTTTCATGCCTATAAATCCGGTATCAAAGAGTGGAGTACTTATACAAGACATTCTTAGTATCTTAAGTCTAAGGTTCAGATACACTGTTGGGATTATGAAATCATTGTTTGACAATAAGAAATCATCAATCATCTAGCATTATGTATACGAATCAATTAGTGAACTCATTCTCCAATGAGCACCTGCACTATATCTCTAGTATCCCCACATGAGCAGCTATGAGACTAGCTGCCATTATCATTTGGATAGGTATATAGTACACCAGTCTATCTAGTTATCTCAATGTCTCTCTCGAGTAACCTATGACCAGGATTATTTAGGGTCTATGTTTAAAGGCGAATCGGTTTCATTATTGTGATCTCATCACTTTTAAATCTAAGATTTTGATGATGAAAACCAATTGATAATGTTTATGATTTAATTTGCATTTTGAGTGACGTATGAAGCTTTTTGATTCAGGGAGAGCTAATCGAATAGGAGGTGGTACCCCAAAAAGACCTAGCCTATACCCTTTGGTTCTCTCCTATTTATAGAGGCTCTATTAATTTACCCTAATGAATCCTACAATATTGGGTATTGAATCTCCATCTAACTACTCATGCCTCTTAGATTGGTGGGTCTCTACCTAATAATATCTTATTAGCTCTTATTAGATCTCATCCATAGAATCCAATAATTCAGAGGCTTATTGGATATCCTAAAAGATAGGGGCTCTAGCGGATATCTCATATCCGAACATCTATTCATCGCAACACCTACCATATGTGTGTCACCCTTTGGGCCTAATATCAAGCTAGCCATGAGTCATACCCGCAAAACTCCTACTAGCTCTATAATAATTCACTCGACTAATCGACTACAGATGTACTAGGCAACTACGTCGCAGTCCCCAAATGATACAAAGGAATCCAATCCATTAGACTTGTCTATCCTCAATCACCATGTATCTATAGTCCCTCATCCATTTAATACCCTAGAGACCGTATATCAGGCATGGTACTGTTAGGCCCATACAATTTCTACTCGAGTCTCACTCTAATCAGATTCTCTCGAAGAACTCTTTCTCTCTTAATCCGAATGACCCTAGCTAGGGATTTGTGTGAGTAAGAATATATGAGATATTCCTCTCATGACACCATAAGCGGATGATTCTCTATTGACACTCAATAACTCTCGTAAGATTGGCTACCACTCTTGATGACCGGTTGTGCTAGATCAGAATTTTCATGCCTATAAATCCGGTATCAAAGAGTGGAGTACTTATACAAGACATTCTTAGTATCTTAAGTCTAAGGTTCAGATACACTGTTGGGATTATGAAATCATTGTTTGACAATAAGAAATCATCAATCATCTAGCATTATGTATACGAATCAATTAGTGAACTCATTCTCCAATGAGCACCTGCACTATATCTCTAGTATCCCCACATGAGCAGCTATGAGACTAGCTGCCATTATCATTTGGATAGGTATATAGTACACCAGTCTATCTAGTTATCTCAATGTCTCTCTCGAGTAACCTATGACCAGGATATTTAGGGTCTATGTTTAAGGCGAATCGGTTTCATTATTGTGATCTCATCACTTTTAAATCTAAGATTTTGATGATGATTGATAATGTTTATGATTTAATTTGCATTTTGAGTGACGTATGAAGCTTTTTGATTCAGGGAGAGCTAATCGAATAGGAGGTGGTACCCCAAAAAGAACCTATCACTATGACCCTTTGGTTCTCTCCTATTTATAGAGGCTCTATATTAATTTACCCTAATGAATCCTACAATATTGGGTATTGAATCTCCATCTAACTACTCATGCCTCTTAGATTGGTGGGTCTCTACCTAATAATATCTTATTAGCTCTTATTAGATCTCATCCATAGAATCCAATAATTCAGAGGCTTATTGGATATCCTAAAAGATAGGGGCTCTAGCGGATATCTCATATCCGAACATCTATTCATCGCAACACCTACCATATGTGTGTCACCCTTTGGGCCTAATATCAAGCTAGCCATGAGTCATACCCGCAAAACTCCTACTAGCTCTATAATAATTCACTCGACTAATCGACTACAGATGTACTAGGCAACTACGTCGCAGTCCCCAAATGATACAAAGGAATCCAATCCATTAGACTTGTCTATCCTCAATCACCATGTATCTATAGTCCCTCATCCATTTAATACCCTAGAGACCGTATATCAGGCATGGTACTGTTAGGCCCATACAATTTCTACTCGAGTCTCACTCTAATCAGATTCTCTCGAAGAACTCTTTCTCTCTTAATCCGAATGACCCTAGCTAGGGATTTGTGTGAGTAAGAATATATGAGATATTCCTCTCATGACACCATAAGCGGATGATTCTCTATTGACACTCAATAACTCTCGTAAGATTGGCTACCACTCTTGATGACCGGTTGTGCTAGATCAGAATTTTCATGCCTATAAATCCGGTATCAAAGAGTGGAGTACTTATACAAGACATTCTTAGTATCTTAAGTCTAAGGTTCAGATACACTGTTGGGATTATGAAATCATTGTTTGACAATAAGAAATCATCAATCATCTAGCATTATGTATACGAATCAATTAGTGAACTCATTCTCCAATTGAGCACCTGCACTATATCTCTAGTATCCCCACATGAGCAGCTATGAGACTAGCTGCCATTATCATTTGGATAGGTATATAGTACACCAGTCTATCTAGTTATCTCAATGTCTCTCTCGAGTAACCTATGACCAGGATTATTTAGGGTCTATGTTTAAAGGCGAATCGGTTTCATTATTGTGATCTCATCACTTTTAAATCTAAGATTTTGATGATAAATCAATTGATAAATTATTGATTAAATCTATATATTGAGAAAAGTGTGTAGGATTAACTACGATAGCAATCAAGGCATAAAGCAAAATGAAGTACCAAAGTTAAGATCGAGATTTCGTTGGGAGTTCGAGAGTTCGTTGGAAGTTTTACCGGAATTGATCGAGAAGTCCAGGAGCTTGCCAAAGAAGCTCATTGGAACTTGCCAAGAAGATCGTCCTGAAGTCTAGGAGCTTGTCGAGAGTCCCACTAGAACCTTGCCGAGAGATCACTGAGCTCGCTGGAAGAAACCTAGACTAATTAGACTTGATTTGTTAGTGTATGCCTTAAGAATTGTAGTTAGCATGTAATTTGGGTTAGGTTTGGAAGGTAATCCCATGAACTCAGTTAGGGGCCAATTAGGCCCGTAATCGGACTAGTTTGGGTTGGATTCAAGGCCCAACTAGGTTGCTGGACCTTGTTTGGTGGTGGAACTGCCTAGGGAATGGTCTCCCAGGTGGTTTGGGGCGGTGATGCAACCTAGATTGGGCATGGTACCACTGACAGTTATTACCTACCAGGCGGTGGTACCGCTAGAGCTAAGTATCCAAGACTGTCAAGCGGTGGTACCACCCAGTGTCATAGTGTCAGGCGGTGGTACCTGTTGAAACTCATATTTTGATGATGAAATCAATTAATGTGTTTATGATCTAATGAGCATTTTGAGTAACACAGGTTAACATTGATCAGAAAAGGTAAATTGATTAAAGCAAGAGGAATCAGACGTTGGGCCGGAGCAAACATATTAGAAGATTGGGATGTAGGGCCGGAGGAACGGTCAACGTATTAGTAAATGCTTCTGGCTAATGATTGGGCATCGGGCCAAGAAGATCGACATTACGCCAAGAAGATCGAAGTTGTGAGAAGACAATATGCCAATTGGTAATACACTGAAGGAGAGGACGATGCGTCGAAGGATCCGACGAAACGCCAAATGACCAATGACATGCCGTGTTGAATCTCGAATTTTGATGATGAAAACCATTGATAATGTTTATGATTTAATTTAATTTGCATTTTGAGTGACGTATGAAGCTTTGATCAGGGAGAGATAATTAAAAGCAATAAGAATCATGTTGGGCTGGAGAAAAACATGTCAGAATATTGGACGTCGAGCCGAAGGTTCGGTCGACATATCGACAGAAGGCTTTGAGCTATGGGTTCGGGCATCGGGCCAAGAAGAGCAAAAATTGTGCTAAGGAAATTGGAGTTGTGGAGGTCAACTAGCCGATTGGGCAATAAGCCGCAAGAGAGGACGATGCGCTGAAGATTTGGATGAAGTGCCGATGAACCAATGATATGTCGGGCAACATCTAATTTGCTTTGTAATAATTGTCTAGATTGAAGTAGGTTTTAAGTGTGTAGGATTAACTATGATAGCGATCAAGGCATAAAGCAAAATAATGTCACAGAGTCAAGAACGAGATTTCGTTAGGAGTTCGAGAGTTCGTCGGAAGTTCGAACGTTTGTTGGATGTTCCACGAGAATTGACCAAGAAGTCCAGGAGCTTGCCAAAGAAGCTCATCAAAACTCATAAAGAAGATCATTGTGAAGTCCAGGAGCTTGTCGGGAGTCCGCTAGAGTATTGCCGAGAGATCGTCGGAAGTTCGCTAGAAGCTCACCGGAAGAAACCAAGACTTACCCGACTTATTTAACTTAGTGTATGCCTTCAAATTCATAGTTACCACATAATTGGGTTAAAATTTGGCCAACTCAATTAGGGGTTAATTGAGCCTAAATTGGGAGTGATTTGGGCTCATTGGGAGGCCCATTTAATGACCCAAATGTTGGGCCAAGAGATGGCATCGCTAGAACAAGCGGTAGAAACACTTGTGAGTTGGAAAACTTGAAAAACTCGATCTCTAAGGCTGGTAGGCAGTAGTACTCTAGACTAGGCGGTGGTACCACCTAGTGACAGTGTGTCAGGCGGTACTGGGCGGTGGCACAACCTAGTGTCAGGTTGTAGGCGGTGGTATTGCCTGTACCCGGAAGACCCGAAAGTTTTAATTTTTGGCTCCATTTTTGAAACCATTTTCAGCCTATAAATAACCCACTTGGGCAGTAAGAAAGGAGCAAGAATTCTAAAGAAAAAAACTGAGTAAACTTTGCCAAAACTTTGAGTTCTCTCCTCCAAGTGCTTAGAGTTAGTCCTAAGGGAGGTGTGTGAGGGAATACTTATAAAAGAGTGACTTGTAAAGTTTATCTCCTAAACTTGTGAAAAGGAAAAAGTGTTGTAAGAGAGTAGTTGGTCTTCATCCATTGAAAGAAGACTGATAGTGGATGTCGATGGCCTCAATAGAGGAGGAATCGGGAGTGGATGTAGGTCACGACGACCGAACCACTATAAAACTCGATTTGCATTTACTTCTTGCAATTTGCCTTTACTGCAAACTGCCTTACGTGCTTTACTTTCTCATTGCACTCTTTCATATGTTTTCAAGTTAATATCTTTTCAAAACTGATTTAATCGAAACAAAGATTTTTTAAACTAACATTTTTATCCGTTGCACTAATTCATCCCCCCTCTTAGCTCTTGATCCTAATAGTTGGTATTAGAGCCATGTTATTTCTCATTTAGTTTAACACCCAAGAGAAATATATTTTTTCAGCTTTTATGAGGGATTTTCTATCGTTCGTCCTCCCATGTTCAATGGGACAGACTACACTTATTGGAAAACTCGAATATTACCACCACAATGTTTGATCTTGGTGTAACAATCTAATTCTTCCGGCTGATGCCGATCTTGACTTCAGCCTAACTTCTAATTCTTTTGCTTCAATTGTTTTGGCCTTTTTATAATTATAGTTAGTCCTGCATCACTTTTCTCAAAATATGGATTAGCTCATAAATTCATCAATTGATTTCATCATCAAAAGTAAGATTCAATTGAAACATATATGTAGGGCCTTTACACAAAATATAGTTGGCTTTTGTGAGTGTTACTACTCACAAAGTCGACTTTCTGCCTTTCTACATACATGACCTTTAATTAGCAAGAATTCATAACTTGGGCAGTAAGAAAGGAGCAAGAATTCTAAAGAAAAAAACTGAGTAAACTTTGCCAAAACTTTGAGTTCTCTCCTCCAAGTGCTTAGAGTTAGTCCTAAGGGAGGTGTGTGAGGGAATACTTATAAAAGAGTGACTTGTAAAGTTTATCTCCTAAACTTGTGAAAAGGAAAAAGTGTTGTAAGAGAGTAGTTGGTCTTCATCCATTGAAAGAAGACTGATAGTGGATGTCGATGGCCTCAATAGAGGAGGAATCGGGAGTGGATGTAGGTCACGACGACCGAACCACTATAAAACTCGATTTGCATTTACTTCTTGCAATTTGCCTTTACTGCAAACTGCCTTACGTGCTTTACTTTCTCATTGCACTCTTTCATATGTTTTCAAGTTAATATCTTTTCAAAACTGATTTAATCGAAACAAAGATTTTTTAAACTAACATTTTATCCGTTGCACTAATTCATCCCCCCTCTTAGCTCTTGATCCTAATAGTTGGTATTAGAGCCATGTTATTTCTCATTTAGTTTAACACCCAAGAGAAATATATTTTTTCAGCTTTTATGAGGGATTTTCTATCGTTCGTCCTCCCATGTTCAATGGGACAGACTACACTTATTGGAAAACTCGAATATTAACCACCACAATGTTTGATCTTGGTGTAACATCTAATTCTTCCGGCCTGATGCCCGATCTTTGACTTCAGCCTAACTTCTAATTCTTTTGCTTCAATTGTTTTGCCTTTTTATAATTATAGTTAGTCCTGCATCACTTTTCTCAAAATATGGATTAGCTCATAAATTCATCAATTGATTTCATCATCAAAAGTTAAGATTCAATTGAAACATATAATGTAGGTCCTTTAACAAATATAGTTGGCTTTTGTTGAGTGTTACTACTCACAAAGTCGATTTCTTCCTTTCTACATACATGACCTTTATTAGCAAGAATCATATTTAATAATTTACTTTCAATTTTAATTTTTTCTAATATTTGTTGTAATAACATGTTTTCCTTTTTGATAGAGTCTAATATTTGCAATTGTCATACTCATTTTTTAATTTTTTAAATTTATTAGAGAGAGAAGCATGATCCTTTTTTAGCAATTTATGTTTCTTACCAACTAACTTAAATTCATCATACAAATCATTGAATGCATCAAGTAATTCATTATAAGGTAAAGACATTTCAGGTGAGTCATATACCTTATTGTCAAAAGCCATCAAAGTGTAGTTCGTCACTTCATCTTCATTGGTTTGCTCTTCATCTTCTAATATACTTGATTCGTCCTAAGTTGCCTTGAGTGTTTTCTTCTTTTTTTGTGCGAGCATCTTCTTCTTTAGTTGTGGACACTCACTTTTGAAGTGCCTTGACCTTTTGCATTCATAGTAAGTTATTATATCCCTTTTAAGTTCATTTTTATTCTTAGATTTTTGTTTTATGAACTTTTTAAATTTTCTTGTGAGAAATTCAAAGTTATCATCATCATTTGAGCTTTCGCTCGAGTGGTCTTCTTTTATTCTAAGTGCAATATCCTTCCTAGAATTTGGAAAGTTATTCTCATGTTCATCATGTGTCTTGTAAGTCATGTCATAGGTCATTAATAATCCTATGAGTTATGCAATAGGAAAATAGTTTAAGTCATTTGGTTTTTGAATAGTAGTTATCTTTGGATCCCAACTTTTTGGAAGGGATCTTAGAATTTTATTAACAAGTTCAAGATTTGTAAAAGATTTACTAAGAGTTTTCAAACCATTGACAACATCTATAACATGGGTGTACATGTCAACAATGGTTTCATATAACTTTATTCTAAATAATTCAAAACTATGTATCAAAAGATTTATCTTAGATTCTTTTACTCTACTTATGCCTTCATAAGTAACTTTAAGTATACACCAAATATCATGTGTAGTTTCACAAGTCGAAATATGATTAAACTCATTTTTGTCCAAAGTACAAAATAAAACATTCATAGCTTTAGCATTTAACAAAAATATTTTTTTCTTAAAATTATTCCATTTATTCATTGGTTTAGAGAGTTCTTAAAAATCACATTCTACAACATTCTATAAATTAGAGTCTATAGAAAGCAAGAAAATTCTCATTCATATTTTCCAATATGTGTAATCCATAAATTAAAGTGACCCCCTTGATTGCCGACAAAAGCCATTTAATCACTTTTGAATATTAAACTAATCGAGAGAAACTTGCCTCTAATACCAATTATTAAGACCCTAAAAGGCCCTAAGAAGGGGTGTGAATTAGTGAAAAAAAACCTTGGTTTGAAAACTCTTTCAATCAAACCCGAATTAGAAATATATTTAACTTAAAATATATGTAAGAGTAGTGAGCAAGTAAATCAGTTTGTAATAGGAATGAAAAGCATAAAGAAAAATACAAACCAAATTTATAGTGGTTTGGTCATCGCAACCTACGTCCACTCCTGATTCCTCTTTTGCTAAGGCCATGGGCTTTCACTAATGATCTTCTTTCAACAAGCGAATATCAATTACCTTTATTACATCTCTTTCTCATTTTCATAGGATCAGGAGAGAACCTTTATACCTCTCTTTTATATTTAGACCTCACTCCTCCCTTAGAAGACTTCTAACTCTAGGAAGAATAGACTCAATAACTTAAGAGAGGTTACAACTCTTTTTTTCCTTAAGAAATCTTTTCCCTTTCTACTCTTTTTCTTACTGAACCATGTAAGAATAAGTGAGGTATTTATAGATCCCAAATAGCTTCAGAAATGGAGCCAAAAATTTAAATCCCTGGGTTTTTGGGATATTGGTGGTACCTTTGCCCGCAACCCTATGCACTAGCAGTACCATCGCCTAGTTTGGGTGGTACCACTACTTGATAGTTTGGGAGACTATGTCTAGGTGGTACCATCACTAGTTTGGGTGGTACCACAACCAAACACTAGCAATACCACTGCTAGGTCTTCCAGAACCATACACTTCGTACATTTCAGCTCATAGGTGATTCTACTGCCTAGTCTAGTGGTGCCACTACTTCACCCAACTATAAGTCACTGAATGGACCTTCCAATAGGCCTAAATCAGCCCCTAATTGAGTTGGCATAGTTACACCCAAAACCAACTAATTATAATCTAAACTACTTCAATCAAGACATATGATTGCAAACATAAATCCTATGTTGTCCAGCATATCAATGGTTCATCCGGTACTTCATTCGATCATTCAGCACATCATCCTCTCTTATGGTGTATTGCTTGATCTATTAGCATGTTGACTTCCTACAATACTCAATCTTCTTGGTGCAATGTCTGATCCTTCTAACCCGATGCCCGAACTCATGGCATGAAGTCTATCTTTCGATATGTCAATCAATCCTCCGACCCGATATCCAATCTCTAACATGATCTACTTCGACCCTATTGTTAGGAACGAGTCAGTACTAAAAGTGAGGGTGAATTAGTGTAGCAGATAAAAACGTCAACTTTAGAAAATATTTTGTATGATTAAAATCGATCTCAAAAGAAGTTAACTTGAAAGCGTATGAGAGCGTAAGCATAGTAAAAGCATAGTAAGGAGGAGAGGTACTTTGTAGTGAAGTTAATAGCAAGAAGTAAATGCAAACCAGATTTTTATAGTGGTTCGGTCGTCGTGACCTACATCCACTCCCGATTCCTCCTTCGTTGAGGCCACTAGCATTCACTATCGGTCTTTCTTCAATGGACGAAGACCAACTACCTTTTTACACCTCTCTTCTCCTTTTCACAGGTTTAAGAGACAACCTTTACAAGCACTCACTCCTCTCTAAATAGAATTGTAAACTTAGAATTAGAGGAGGGGATTTTCTCACTTCTAAACTCTTTGTGCTTGTGTATGTTAACCAGGGATGAGAGGGGTATTTATAGGCCATAAGTGGATTCAAATTTGGAACCTAAAAACATCTCATCCTAGGTTTCCCGGGTCCTGGCGGTACCATCGCTTGTGTTGAGTGGTACCACCGCCTGCAACACTAACACTAGGTAGTACCACTGCTTAGTCTAGCAGTACTACACCTGGGAGACTGTGTTTGGGTGGTGCCACCACCTGACATAGTCTCGAAGACTGTGCCAGACGGTGCCACCTGTTGGATCACTATTTGGGTTACTGTTTGGGCCTTTCACTTAGCCCAACACAGCCTAAACTTGAGCCAAATTGGCCCCTAATTGAGTTTACCTAATTATATTTTAAACTAATCCAACTAGAACTTAACCTAACTCGATTTAGGCAAATTATTATAAGCACTAATCGTGTGTTGTCTGGCATGTTATTGGTTCTTCTAGCGCTTCGTTCGATCCTTCAGCACATCGTCCTCTTTTGCGGCCTTTGCTCAATTAGCATGTTGACCTCCGCAACTTCAATCTCCTTAGCGTAATGTCTACTCTTCTAGGCCCGATGCCCGAATTCTCGGCCTGAAGCCTTCTGCGACACGTCAACCGATCCTTCGACCTGACGTCCAATCTACTGATATGTTTGCTCCAACCCAACGTCTAATTCCTCCTATTTTAATCAATTTGCTTGTCCTAATTGACAATAGCCCTACATCACTCTAATGCACATTAGATCAAAAATACATCAATTGGTTTCATCATCAAAATCCAAGATTCAACAATCTCCCCCTTTTTGATGATGACAACCAATTGATGACGTAGTTAACCTTAATTTCCCCTATCAATATGTCATATTGATAGAATGCTTGAATTCAAAAATCCAAGCAACATCTCATCATAAAATCATGCATAACAACATCATACTTCTCCCCCTTTGTCATCAACAAAAAGGAGAAGCGCATTTAGCAAGCAACATATTTTTAGAGATATGCAAGTTTTGCAACATACAAGCTAGCAACAATTTTTCATCAATTTACAACATGTAAGCTAACAAATTTTATATCATTTTAGAGCATGCATAATCACCAAATCATCATTAATTTTAAAGATGTGCAAGATTACAAATTTTGTAAGTTTGCATTTGTGCGTCTTGAGATAGGCAAGATAGCACTTTTGCTACTCTTGAGATTGCAAGCTAGCAATTCGTAGTGATGTTCAAGATAGCAAGTTCTCCTTACAATTTGTAAGTTAGCAAATTTATCATGTAAATTAGCAAGTTTTTCACATATGAAAGTTGGTAAAATTTTACATCGTTTGAGATGTGCAAGATAGACTATCTATGCATCCTCTTGAAATGTGTAACTTAGCAAACATTGCTTCTCTTGAGATTTTTAAGATAGCACTTCTTGCTTCTCTTTTGATTTGAGTAAGCTAGCAAGTTTGCTTCTTTTGTAACGTGCAAGTTTTCAAATTTTGCATCTTGGGCTAGCAATTTTTCTCCCCCTTTATCATTATAAAAAAAAGGGAAGAATACAATATTGTAATTCTTTTCCCTTTACATCAATTTTCAAATCATGATAAAGTTAAAGTATCAATTTTTTTTTAAATATGGTTGTGTATCATTATGGTTTCAAATTAAAACATACATAATTTTAAAATCTTTCATTTTATTCTTACTTCATGCATGATACCAAAAATAAATCAATTATCACTATAGGCATATCATATATGATATGAAGACATTAAAATCTTTAAGCATTTATCACTTCATGCATTAAATCAATCATTTTGATCATGATACCAAACATTCATCATTTTTCTCATGCATGATACTAAAGCATTCATGATACCAATCATTTCTCTCATGCATGATACTAAAACATTTATGATACCAAACATTAAATCAATATTTTTAAGCATTTATCACTTTATGATTGTTGGTACCAAACATTCAACTTCAAATAATTAAGATCATCAAAATCACTTGCAAGAGATTCAAAATGAAATAAGTAAATTTATCGATCTCTTGAAATGCTAGTGATTTTTTTCTCTCCTTTATCATTTTAAATAAGAATGAAGAAGAGGGGAATAATCCATGACAAAACTCAAGTCATAAATTATCAAGATATCAAGTAGCATATCATGGTTAAGTTGAATACCTCCTTTTTAGTGAATACCAAGAGGAATCATAGTATGAATAATCTTGATTCATAGAAAAATCTCATGTATTGAATATCGAGAAATCAAGATGATGATTCATATATAAAAAAAAATATCACAAGCTATAATCAAGAGAAAAATCATCATTCATTTTTAACTCATTTAATTTGTCAAATCAACATTTCTTAGATATGCATAATACCAAAAATGGTTTCAAATATTTAGCATTCTCATTCGAGTTTTCCAATATGTGTAGTCCATCCCATTGAACAAGGGAGGATGAATGAGAGAGTGACCATCTTGAAAACTTAAAAGAGCCTTTTCTCTTGGGTGTTAAACCAAATAAGAATCACAAAGCTCTGATACCAACTGTTAGGAATGAGTCGACACTAAGAGGGGGGGGGGGGTGAATTAGTGCAGCGGATAAAAATGTCAACTTCAAAAAATATTTCGTATAATTGAAATCGATCTCGAAAGATGTTAACTAAAGTAAAAGCATAGTAAGGAGGAGAGGTAGTTTGCAGTAAAGTAAATTGCAAGAAGGAAATGCAAACCATATTTTTATAGTGGTTCGGTCGTGATGACCTACATCCACTCTCGATTCCTCCTTCATCGAGGCCATCGACATCCACTATCAGTCTTCCTTCAATGGGCTAAGACCAACTACCCTTTTACACCCCTCTTCTCCTTTTCATAGGTTTAGGAGACAACCTTTACAAGCACTCACTCCTCTCTAAACAGAATTCTAAACTTAGAATTAGAGGAGGGGGTTTCTCAAGTGATTGCAATAGCGTTTTCTCATTTTTAAACTCTCTGTATTTGTGTGTGTTAACCAGGGAAAAGTGAGATATTTATAGGCCTTAAGTGAATTCAAACTTAGAGCCTAAAGACATATCATCCTAGGTTTCCCGGGCCTAGCGGTACCACCGCCTGCAACACTAACACTGGGCGATACCACCTCCTAGTCTAGCGGTACTATCACTGTCTAGGTGGTACCACCACCTGATAGACTCTCGGAGACTATGTTTGGGTGGTACCACTGCCTAACACAGTCTCGGAGATTGTGTCACGACGGTGCCACCTATTGGATCACTGTTTAGGCCGTTCACTTGGCCCAACACAGCCCAAACCTGAGCCCAATTGGCCATTAATTGAGTTAGCCTAGTTTCATTCTAAACCAACCCAATTAGAACTTAACCTAACTCAATCTAGGCAAATTATTACAAGCACTAATCATGTGTTGTCCGACATGTCATTGGTTCTTCTGACGCTTCGTCCGATCCTTCAGCACATCATCCTCTATTGCGGCCTTTGCCCAATCGGTATGTTGACCTTTGTAACTTCGATTTCCTTGCCATAATGTCCACTCTTCTAGGCCCAATGCCCGAATTCTTGGCCTGAAGCCTTCTATGACACATCGACTGATCTTTCGGCTCGACGTCCAATCTATTGACATGTTTGCTCCGGCCCAACATCTGATTCCTTTTGTTTTAATCAATTTACCTCTCCTGATCAATGTTAGCCTTGCGTCACTCAAACACACATTAGATCAAAAATACATCAATTGGTTTCATTATCAAAATCCGAGATTCAACACCAATGTCTAATTCTCCTACTTCAATCAATTTGCCTTTCCATTATCTTAGTTAGTTCTACATCTCTCAAACGCTGATTAGATCATAACTTCATCAATTGATTTCATCATCACAATCTAAATTCAACACCTTGGAGATCTCATTCCCAAAAGATGAAGAACTCACTTGCACCACCCCCGGGGAGGTGATTGAGCCTTCGAAGCCGAGTACATGGATGAGAAATGGGAGAAGGAGAAGCAGAAGAGGAAGACATCCTAATAGGAACACTAAGAGACTCAAAGCCAACAGCAGAGGGAACAATAGAGTTGATTGTTGAATCTCGGATTTTGATGATGAAGTCAATTATAATTTATTAGATTTAATCTATATGTTGAGAAAAGTGTGCAGGATTAACTACAATAGCAGTAAGACATAAAGTAGGAGTTGTCCCAGAGTCAAGATCGAGATCTCATTAGGAGTTTGAAAGTTCGTCGAAAGTCCGAACATTCATCGGAAGTTCTGCCGGAACCAATTGAGAAGTCTAGGAGTTTGCCTAAGAAACTCGTCGGAGATTGCCAAGAAGATCATCGTAAAGTCTAGGAGCTTGTTGGGAGTCCGTCGGAGCATTCTCGAGAGTTCGTCGGATGTTTACCGGAAGTACGTCGGATGCTCGTCGGAAGAGCAATTGAGGCACCGAAACAAGAAGTGTTGTGATCATATCTTAATTATCGTAGTTAGTGTATGAATTAAGTTAGGATTGGGAGGTAATCCTATTAACTTAATTAGGAGCCAATTGGGCCCTTAACAGGGCTGAATTGGGCCGAATTAAGTAGCCAATTCAGCCCCTGAAAAAATGGCTGGTTGTGGCACCACTTGGGAAACAGAACCCTAGGAATTTTGGACGGTGGTACCACTAGCAGTTATTGTTGCCAACGGTGGTACTGTCAAAGCTCGGTCTTTGAGCTCTGTCAGGTAGTAGTACCGCCTAGTAATGGCGATGGTACCACCAGTACCCTAGAAATCCGGGATAAGACACTTTTTAGCTCCAATTTTGAAGTTATTGGGGCCTATAAAAACCCCACCCTTTTCTGCATGAAAGAGCATGAAATCTATTGACATAATCTTGAGTTCTTGAGTCTTAAAGTGTTGTAAAATTAAAGAGTTCTCCTCCATCTCTTAGCCTTGTAATCATATAAGAAAGAGGAGTGAGACTTGTAAGGGTTGTTTCCTAAACCCGACAAAAGGAGATAGAGCTGTAAAAGGTGGTTGGCCTTCGCCTATTAAAGGAAGGCCTCTAGTAGACGCCGGAGACCTCATTAGAGGAGGAATCTGAAAGTAGATGTAGATCACATTGACCGAACCACTCTAAATTCTAATTTGCTTTTCATTTGTGCAATTTACATTACTACAAATCTCCCTAATCCTCTCTTTCACTTTTATGAAAGCTTTCAAGTTCATAATCTCTTTGAAACGGATTGAATTGAAATCATTTTCATCGAAATCAGTTTTAATCGAAATAAACATTTTTTTCTAAAATCGGGAAAGTTTTCACCTGCACTAATTCACCCCCCCACCCCCCCCTCTTAGTGCCACTCTTGATCCTAACAATTGGTATCAGAGCAATGTTCACTCTCATGTGGTTTAAAACCCAAGAGAGATGGCATTTGCCGGCAACCAAGAGGGTCATTCAATTACACATCCGCCCATGTTCAATGGAATGGATTACACATATTGGAAGGCTAGAATGAGGATCTTCCTAATTTTAATATATTTCGAATTATGGAATATTATAAAAAATGGCTTTCAAAAGTCTTCTTTTCCAATGAATGATTGGAATGAGTTGGAGAAGAAGACTTTTGCTTTAAATGCAAAGGCTATGAATGTCATGTTTTATTCCTTAGATAAAAACGAGTTTAATCGTGTATCCATTTGAAACTTTTTTTGATATTTGGCACACACTCGAAGTGACTCATGAAGGCACTAGTAGAGTGAAGGAGTCAAAAATTAATCTTTTAGTGTATTCTTATGAGTTATTTCGAATGAAATTGAGTGAGACCATTGGAGACATGTACACCCGATTTACGAATATCATCAATGGTCAAAAAGGACTTGGTAAAGGTTTCTCGAATTTTGAACTTGTTAATAAGAATTTAAGATCCCTTCCAAAAAGTTGAGACCTTAAAGTAATGACCATTCAAGAGGCCAAAGATCTAAATAATTTTCCTATTAAAGAACTAATTTAGTCACTAATGACCTATGAGATGATATGTAAAGCTCATGAAGAGCTTGAGGACGCCCTTCCAAAGAATAGGAAGGATATGGCATTAAGAATATAAGAATACCACTTGAAAGAAAACTCAAGTGATGAGGACTTTGATGATGACTTGGCACTCTTAACAAAGAAGTTCAAAAGATTCATAAAAAGAAATAAATTTAAAAATGATATTAAAAATAAATTTGAACCTAAGAAAGAACAAGTGATATGTTATGAATGCAAGAAGCCGGGACACTTCAAGAATGAATGTCCCCAAGCAAAGAGGAGGCAACCAAAGAAGAAGGCTCTCAAAGCTACATGGGATGACTCAAGTACTTCCGAAGAAGAGGAGCCAACCAACATCGAGCAAGTGGCTCACTATGCGCTAATGGCTATTGAAGATGAGGTAACAAGTTCATTAGATGCAAATTTAACTATCGATGAACTTTCAAGTACTTTTCATGAATTGTTTGACAAATATAGAATTTTGAGTAAAAAGTATAACTCTTTGAAAAAGGAACATGCTTGATTTTGATAGACTAAAGATTAAGCATAAAAATAGCTTAGCTCCCTATACAAAATGTCATGAACTAGAAATACTTCAAAAGGAAAACTTGTTACTCAAAGAAATCTTGAAGAAATTTGAGGTTGGTAGCAAGTCCTTGAACATGATCCTTGCTAATAAGGGTCACGTTCATAGAAAAATCGAAATCAGATTTGTGAGTAACTCTCACCAAAATCCAACCACCTTTATTAAAGGCCCTACCTTGCATGTATCACCTCACACTAAATGCAACTTTTGTTGCAAACTTCGACATGTTACGTACAAATGTCCATTCAAGAAATATAGTCCACATAGATTGATTTGGGTTCCTAAAAGAACCTCAAATAACTCAATGTAACATGATAAGATATGTAGATCAATTTTTGAGGCACCTAAGGTCAAATGGGTACCTAAAAATCATCTTTTTTTGTAGAAAAATATACCATCACAAGCTAGGAGCAAGAGATGGTACCTTGATAGTGGATGCTCAAGGCATATGACCGAAGATCCATCTCATTTCTCTAAGCTCACTAACCTAGACGAAGGATATGTCACCTTCGGAGACAACAACAAGGGTAAAATCATTAACAAATGAACCATAGGTAACAAATTCAACCTTCTCATTGAAGATGTATTATTAGTTGATGGTTTAAAGCATAACCTTTTGAGTATTAGTCAATTATGTGATAAAGGATATATCGTTAGAATTAAAACTAATGCTTGCATTATTGAAAAACCATATAAAAACACATCTATGATTGCACTAAAACAAAATAATGTATACACTATTGACATTAATGATCTTTGCAATGAAATGTGTTTTTCAGTTTTGAATGATGATGCTTGACTTTGGCTTAGGAGATTAGGTCATGCTAGTATGAAACTAATCTCTCAAATCTCATCTAAAGAACTTGTGAGAGAAATTCCTCACATTAAGTTCATTAAAGATAATGTGTGTGATGCATATCAACTAGGAAAACAAATAAAAGGTAGTTTTAAACCAAAGAACCAAATAAGCACCTCTAGACCTTTACAATTGATCCATATGGACTTGTTCGGACCAATTGCGACATCAAGTCTAGGAGATAGCAAATATGCATTTGTCACTGTGGATGATTTTAGTAGATATAGATGGACTTACTTCTTAGTACACAAAAATGACTGCTTTAAGTATTTCTCTAAGTTTTGTAAACTTATTTAAAATGAAAAAAGTTTTATGTTTTTGTCAATTCGAAGTGACCATGATGGTGAATTTTAAAACCATGATTTTCAAGAATTTTGTAAATCTAATGGATACAACCATAACTTCTCTACTCCAAGAATCCTCAACAAAATGGAGTAGTAGAAAGAAAGAATAGAAACTTACAAGAAATGACTAGAACCATGTTAAACGAACATAGTCTACCCAAGTATTTTTAGGGTGAAGTCGTAAATACGGTATGCTATGTTATGAATAGGGTTCTAGTAAGACCATTACTTTCTAAAACTCCTTGTGAGTTGTGGAACAACAAAAAGCCCAACATTTCATACTTTAAAGTTTTCGAGTGTAAATGTTTTATTTTGAATGAAAAAGATACCTTAGGAAAGTTTGATGCAAGATCCGATAGAATTTTTCTTGGTTATTCTTCTATTTCAAAGGCTTTTCGCATCTTTAATAAAAAAACTTTAGTTATAGAAGAATCTATTCATGTTGTTTTTAATGAAATTTTCAAAGTTAAGAAAAATGATTTTAATGATGATCTTAATTTTGATACTTTGAATTTAAATGAATCTCATTCTCTATCTAGCAATTTGGATGCATCTTCTTCGGAACCTTCTTTATCGAAGGAATGGAAGTATGTAGATGCTCATCCTAAGGAGCTAATTATAGGAGACACATTGAAAGGAGTTCAAACTCGTTCTTCTCTTAAGAATTTTTGTGCAAACGCTGCTTTTATCTTCTAAATTGAACCTAAATGCATTAACGAAGCCATGAAAGATGATTCATGGGTCATCGCAATGCAAGAAGAGTTGAATCAATTTGAGAGAAATGAGATGTGGAAGCTTGTTCCGAGGCCAAATGATCATTTAGTTATTGGTACTAAATGGATCTTTAGAAACAAGCAAGATGAACTTGGTATCATGGTTAGAAACAAGACTAGATTAGTGGCCAAATGTTTCAACCAAGAAGAAGGTATCGATTATGAAGAGACATTCGCTCTTGTGGCATGATTAAAAGCCATAAGGATGCTCCTTGCCTATGCTAGTTGTAATAATTTTAAGTTGTTTCAAATGGATGTTAAAAGTGCTTTTCTTAATGGCTTTATTTTCAAAAAAGTTTATGTTGAACAACCTCCCAGATTTAAGAATGATAATCTCCCTAATCATATGTTTAAATTGACTAAAGCTCTCTATAGATTAAAACAAGCCCTAAGGGCTTGGTATGAGAGACTTAGCACATTTCTTATCGAAAATAATTTCTTTAAAGGCAAGGTCGATACTACATTGTTCATCAAAAATTTTAAAAATAATTTTCTTATTATTTAAATTTATATTGATGATATTATTTTTAGTTCCACGAATGAATCTATATGCGAATCGTTTGCTAAAAGTATGAGTCTTGAATTTGAAATGAGTTTGATGGGGGAATTAACTTTCTTTTTGGGCTTACAAATCAAACAATTAAGTAATGGCATTTTTCTTAGTCAAACAAAATATGCTTTAGATTTGCTAAAAAGGTTTAATACGGATAGCTCAAAGGCTATCAATACTCCCATTAGTACCTCCACTAAGTTAGACATTGATGAAAGTGGAGAAAGGTTTGATCAAAAAGTTCATAAGGGTATGATAGAAAGTTTACTATACCTCACCGCAATTAGACCGGATATCATGTTTAGTATAGGTCTTTGTGCTAGGTTTCAATCTAATCCTAAGATATCTCATCTTAAAGTAGTTAAGAGAATTCTTAGATATCTTAAAAGTATCACTAATCTAGGATTATAGTATCCAAAATCTTAGAACTTTGAAATAACTGCATATGTTGATGCGGATTTTGTTGGATGTAGATTAGATAGAAAAAGCACATCTGGAACATATCAATTTTTAGGACACACACTTATTTCTTAGTCTTCCAAGAAACAAAACTCGATTGCACTATCTACAACTGAAGCTGAGTACATTGCATCTAGTACATATTGTGCATAAGTTGTGTAGATAAAAAACACTTTAGAGGATTATAAGATTCATCTTAAAACATTCCCATAAAATGTGATAACATAAGTGCAATATGTTTAACAAAAAATCTCATTCAACACTCTAGAACAAAACATATTGATATTAGGCATCACTTTATATGAGATCATGTCAATAATAATGATGTAATCTTAGAGTTTATTGATACAAAACATCAATTAGCCGATATCTTTACAAAACTTTTAAGTTAAGAATAATATGATTTTATTAGAAGAGAATTAGGAATGTTAATTTGTCCAAATGCATGAATTTAATGTATATCTTTTTCGGACTATCTTTTGAATGGAGCTTTCATAAGTTTATGCCATATCAAGTTTATTCTATACCCTTGCTCCATCACTTAATGATTTTGGTACATAGAATTAATTGACAAATACATCTCTCGCAGATTTCACTCTTATGAACTTTTAATGAGAAATGGATTTGATGTGATCATTCATGGAATTTCTTTTATCCTTCATATGATGATTCTTTCACATAAATTCTTTCTTAATGAAGGAAGAATTTTTATGAATTTTTGGTATGAGATGAACACTTGCAAGATTGAGGATTTGATTTCATATGAATATCTTGAAAATTGAAGCATGATTTAATGAAACTATTTTATTGTTTTTGACTTGATTCAAATCATTTCACAAAATTGGTTCTTAATGGATTTCCTCCTTTCTTTCCTTCTTCATGCAAAGTTTTGTTTAAAAAAAGGGGGAGGGTGGGGGGGGAGAGAAGTTGATGGAAACTAGAAACTGTCTTTAATGTTTATAACTTTCGAATATTACCATGTCATGAATGCTTGAAATATGATTAGTATAAATTTTTTACAAATTAAAATGTGACATAAATTTTTACCACACTTACAAATTGAAATGTAGCATGAAATGTGGCATGAATTTTTACCACACTTGTATGAATTTTTACAAATTAAAATATCTTCTTTTTGTTGATAACAAAGGGGAAGAAATAATACCAAAATATGGTAAATTGATGACAAATTTATGCAATGTATTTTATCATAAATATTTGAAATGTTAGCTTGATAAATTTCTTTCATTATGATAAGATATCTAGAGCTTAACTTGCTATTTTACAATTGATATCTTGCCATAGAATGATGAATTGCTATATTTGTCATCTTTGAAATTTGAAATATCATACTTGGAAATGGATGTCATGCCTTGACATCATTTTGAGAAAAGATAGATCATGATAGGAATCATGATGTGTGTATTAATAAGTTTAAATAAACTTAACTTATCAGTTTGATACTTGAATTCAAAGGCTTTGAATTCAAGAATGTCTTTTCTCAAGTATGGCATATACATAGGGCTCCTTAAGGTTAACTCCATCATCAATTGATTGTCATCATCAAAAAGGGGGAGATTGTTCAATCTTGAATTTTGATGATGAAGTTAATTGTAATTCATTTGATCTAATCTATATGTTGAGAAAAGTGTCCAGGATTAACTACAATAGTAGTAAGACATAAAGCAGGTATTGTCCCGGAGTCCAGATTGAGATCTCATTGGGAGTTCGAGAGTTCGTCGGAAATCCGGACATTCGTCGGAAGTTTTACCGGAACTAACCGAGAAGTCCAGGAGCTTGCCAAAGAAACTCATCAGAGCACATCAATAAGATCATCATAAAGTCCGGGAGCTTGCTGGGAGTCCACCGGAGTATTGCCGAGAGTTCGTCGGATGTTCGCCGGAAGCTCGCCGGAAGAGCAATTGACGCACCAGAATAAGAAGTGTTGTGATCATATCTTAATTATCATAGTTAGTGTGTAAATAAAGTTAGGATTGGGAGATAATTCTACTAACTTAGTTAGGAGCCAACTCGGCCCTTAACAGGGCTGAATTGGGTCAAATTGAGCAGCCAATTCAGCCCTTGAAAACATGGCTGGCGGTGGCACCGCTTGGGAAACAAAACCCCAAGAATTCTGGGCGGTGGTACTGTCGACAGTTATTACTGCTAGTAGTGGTACCGCCCTTGTCAAGCGATGGTACCGCTAGAGCTCGATCTTCGAGCTCTATCAACCGGTGGTATCGCCCAAATTGAGCGGTAGTACCGCCCAATGTCAGACTACAAGTGGTAGTACCGCCCAGTAATGGTGGTGGTCTCGCCAGTACCTCGGAAATATAGGATAAGACACTTTTTTCTCTATTTTTGAAGTCATTGGGGCCTATAAAAACCCCACCCTTTTCTGCATGAAAGGGCACGAAAGCTATTGACATAATCTTGAGTTCTTGAGTCTTAAAGTGTAGTAAAAGTAAAGAGTTCTCCTCCTTCATCTCTTAGCCTTGTAACCATCCAAGAAAGAGGAGTGAGACTTGTAAGGGTTGTCTCCTAAACCCGGCAAAAGGAGATAAAGCTGTAAAAGGTGGTTGGCCTTCACCTATTGAAGGAAGGCCTCTAGTGGACACTGGAGACCTTGTAGGAGGAGGAATCCGAAAGTGGATGTAGGTCACATTGACTGAACCACTCTAAATTCTGGTTTACTTTTCATTTGTGTAATTTATATTACTGCAAATCTCCTTAATCATCTCTTGCACTTTTACGAAAGTTTTCAAGTTCATAATCGGGACATCGTATAAAAGTGCCCCTTTGCCCAACAAGTGCCAAAGACAAATCGATGCCTTCACATACCTATCTAGGGACAATGGAAGATCCCATAGGAGTAATAGCAATAGAGATCGTGCTACCTTCCCTAACACAATACTAGAGCCACTAGAAGTCAAAAAGGGTGCTCTGATCCCTAAGCAAATCAAACCTACAAGGAGATCCCATAAAAGGAGGGACATAGGCAATCAAGATAAAATGGCACATCACATCCCACACAAAGCACTGCGCGATAGTAAATGCCATCCATGACTGCACCAAACTGCATGACAAGTCCAATCTCCTACTTCAACATAGTCAAGTTGAACCCTCCGATGGGTTCAGTCTCCCACTTTAACACGATGGAGCCAAACCACCCGAGGCCTGCATCTCGAACAAGAAAACTCGCTCCTGAGTCATGCACCTTGGTAAGAAGACTTGAGGCTTGTACTTCGGCTAAGCAAATCCACTCCCGAGCTATGCACCTCAGCAAGAAGACCCAAGCCTGCACTTTGGCTGAGCAAACTCACTATTGAGTTGTGCATCTCGGCAAGAAGACCCAAGTCCGCACCTTGGCTGAGCAAACTTGCTCTCAAGTTGTGTATCCTAGCAAGAAGACCCAAGGCCTACACCTGTAAGGAAATCTAGAAGCAACATCACATGTGAAACAAAAGAATAAAAATAAAAATCTCAGATTTCTACAAAAAAAGGTTTCATCATCATATGAAGATTGGTGTACAAAAATCCATGAAACTAAAAACCATGTGTGTGATAGTTATGTTACCTAGGGAGATTATATATCCCTGAATTCCTATAGATCTGTGGGAGAGGATAAAGGAGGTCAACTGTTCTCCTCTCTAGCGGTGATCCACATAGTAGGGGCTGTGAAGACGCTCTTCAAATCGCTACCTAAATCTCCACATACCCTTGCTGGCTGAGAAGGAGAAGGGGAGAGGAGAATAAGAGGTGGCAGCTAAAAAGGCTTAGCCTATGGTCCTTTAGTTTCATCCTATTTATAGAATCCCCTATCAATTAACCATAATGGATTTTGCCCTATTAGATATTGGATCTCCATCCAACTACCCATACCTCTTAGATTAGTGGGTCTCTACCTAATAATCTCTCATTGGCTCTTATTGGATCTCATCCATAGGATCCAATAATTTAGGGGCTTATTAGATATCCAATAAGATAGGGGCTCCAACGGATATCTCATATCTGAAACTCTACTCGTCGCAACAACTACCATATGTGTATAACCCTCTAGGCTCAATATCGAGTTGGCCATAAGTCATACTTATCAGAACTCTTTCTAGCTTAGTAAATTATTATCTCTATAATAATTCACTCAACTCGTCGAGTGCAGATGTACTAGGCCACTACGCTATGGTCCCTAAATGATATAGGGGAATCCAATCCTTTGGACCTATTTATCCTTAGTTATCATGTATCTATAGTCCCTCATCCATTTGACACCCTAGAGATCATATATCAGGCATGGTGCTGTCAGGCCCATATAGTTTCTACTCAAGTCACACTCTAATCGGATTCTCCCGGAGAACTCTTTCTCTCTAAATCTGAATGACCCTAGCCAATGATTTATCTGAGTAAGAATACATAGGATATTCCTCTCATGACGTCGAGAGCGAGTTATCCTCTATTGACACTCAATAGCCCTCGTAAGATTGGCTGTCGCTCTCGATAACCGGCCGTGTTAGATTTGAAACATCCAGATCAATAAGTTTGGTATCAAAGAGTGGAGTACTTATACAGGATCTCCTTGGTGTCTCAAGTCTAAGGGCCAGATACACTATTAAGATGACATAATTGTTGTTTGACAATAATGCATCATCAACCATCTAGCATTCCGTGAGCAGATCAATTAGTGAACTTATTCTCTAATGAGCACTTACACTATATCCCTAGTGTCCCCACATGAGCAACTATGAGACTAGTTGCCTCCATCATATGGATGGGTATACAGTACACAAGTCTGTCCGATTATCTCGATATCCCTCTCGAGTATCCTATGGCCAGGATTATTTAGGGTCTATATTTAAAGACGAATCAGTCTCATTATCATGATCTCACCACAATCTGATTCTCATTGCACAGATCTATGGGCATCACAATATATATATGCATCAAGCAATATAAAGTGATAAAATATCAAATAATATAATAAGCAAAAAGAGTGTAAATCATGTCACACATGCCATCACTCACGTGATTAGCTTGTAGGGCACCTATTACTAGCAATCTCTCACTTAACCTAAAGTCAATCACCTACATGTGTGATCCCCATCAGACCCCTAGGACGCTCAAAGACAATATGAGATGAATGTTTTGTCAGTAGATCTACGATGTTATCTTCGGATGGAACTTTTTCCACTACTATATCTCCTCGGGCCATGATTTTTCTAATCAGGTGGAACCTCCTCAAAATATGCTTAGACTTCTGATAAGACCTAGGATTATTCGCTTAAGCAATCACCCTATTGTTGTCACAATATAAGGGAATTAGCTCCTCTATGCTTGTAATGACTTTCAGATCTGCGATGTACTTCTTCATCCATACTCTCTCCATTGCTACCTCTACTGCAACAATTTACTTCGCCTCCCTAGTCGGGTCAGTAATAGTTGTTGAATCTCGGATTTTGATGATGGAATCAATTGATGAGTTTATGATCTAATCTATGTTTTGAGTGATGTAAGACTAACTTTGATCAAAAAAGACAAATTGATTAAAGCAAGAGGAGTCGAATATTGGGCCGGAGTGGAACATGTTAGAAGATTGGACGTCGAGCCGAATGATCGGTCAACGTATTAGTAGAAGACTTCGTACCATGAGTTTGAACATTGAGTCAGAAGAATTGAATATTACGCCAAGGAGATCGGATATTATGGAGGTCAACATGCCGATTGGTCAATACACCATAAGAGAGGACGATGCGCTCAAAGGATCGAACAAAGCATCGAATGAACCAATGATATGTCGGACAACATAGGATTCATGCTTATAATCGATTATGTCTAGATCAAGTTAGTTTAGAGTTAAATTGAGCCAGTTTTAGGGTATAACTATGCCAACTCAATTAGGGGCCTATTAGGCCTAAGTTGGGACTATTTTAGGCCAAGTGGAAGGCTCATTCGGTCACTCAAGATTAGGTGGAACCACCTATGAGTTGGAAAAGTCAAAAGCACACTTTTCCATGTTGTCAAGCGGTGGTACCGCCAGACTAGGTGGTGGTACCGCCCACACACATTCCTAGATTGTGTCAAGTGATAATACCGATAGTCTGGGTAGTGGTACCGCCAATCTAGGCAGTGGTACCGCCCGTTGTCAATGCTGCAGGTAGTGGTACTGCCCAGCATAGACGGTGGTACCGCCAGGACTTGGGAAACCCAAGATGAGACCTTTTTTACCCCATTTTTGAAGTCATTTGAAGTCTATAAATACCCTAGATATTTCTACTTGGCTAAGCAAGAAATTAAGTTAAAAGGGGGGAAAGAATATTTGAGAAAAAATTGGAATCTCTCTTAGGATTTAGAGTCTCTTCCTCCTAAAGTTAGAAGTTTTCTAATGGAGGAGTGAGGTCTAAAAGAGAGGTGTAAAGGTTCTCTCCTAAGCTTATGAAAAGGAGAAAGAGTTGTAAGGGTGGTTAACTTTTGTCGGTTGTAAGAAGATCGGTAGTGGAAGTCGGTGGCCTCGAGTGAAGAGGAATTGGGAGTGGATGTAGGTCACGACGACCGAATTACTATAAATCTGGTTTGCATTTCTGTTTATGCTTATCATTCATTTTGCAAACTAATTTCTTACTTTTACTATGCTTATGAATGTGCTTTCAGGTTAACATCTTTTCAATACGTTTTTATTGAACGAGATTTTCGAATCAACATAACTTTAAGAAAGCACTAATTCACACCCCCCCCCTCCCCTCTTAGTACTGATTACAATCCTAATAGTTAGTATCATAATCACGTTTTTCTCATTTGGTTTAACACCTACAAGAAATGGCATTTCCGATAATCATGATGGTCTTTCTATCACTCATCCTCCTATGTTCAATGGTATGGACTACATTTATTGGAAAACTCGGATGAGAGTTTTCTTGCTTTCTTTGAATTTTGATTTATGGAATATCATTGAACTTAGTTTTTAAACCCACTCTAAACCTATAAAGAATGGAATGACTTTGAGAAAAAATTGTTTTCTTTAAATGTGAAAACTATGAATGTTTTATTTTGCACTTTGGATAAAAACAAGTTTAATCGTATTTCAGTTTATGAAAATGTGCATGACATTTGACATACTCTTGAAGTCACACATGAAGGCACAAGTAGAGTTAAAGATTCTAAAGTTAATCTTTTAATGTATAGTTTTGAATTGTTTCGAATGAAACCAAGTAAAATCATTAGAGACATATACACCCGTTTTATAGATATCATCAATGGTTTAAAAGCTCTTGGCAAATATTTTTTAAATTTTGAACTTGTTAATAAAGTTTTACAATCATTTTCTAAAAATTGGGATTTGAAAGTAACTACAATACAAGAGGCAAGGGACCTAAATAATTTTTCGCTTAAAGAACTTATCGGGTCTTTGATGACCTATGAAATGACGTGTAAGGCACATGATGAACTTGATTAACATAAGAACAACTTACCAAAGAATATGAAAGATTTGGCACTTCGACCAATAGAAAGCCACTCTAGCAAAAGCTCAAGTGATAATGACATAGAACTTTTGACAAAAAAATTTAAAAAGTTCATGAAAAAACTAATTTTAAAAATAAACTTAAAAAGAAGAAGCTGTCAAAAAATAAGAAAGCACTCAAAGTGACTTGGGATGAATTGAGTACATCAAAAGATAAGGAGCAAAGCAACAAAAGCAAGGTGGCGAACTACGTCTTAATGGCTCTCGACAATAAGGTAAACAACTCAACTAAAATGTCTTTACCTTACGATGAGTTACTAAATGCTTTCTATGATTTATTTGATGAATATAAGTTAATTAGTAAAAAATATAAATTATTAAAAAAGAAGCACGCTTCTCTTGTTAGTGAATTTCATATATTAAGAAATGAGCATGATGATAGTATGTTAGCTCCTTGCACTAAATGTGAAGAGTTAGACTTAGTTAAGAATGAAAATGTATTACTAAAACAAGGAGCAAAAATAAAATTTTGAAATTTGTAGCAAATCATTAAACATGATTCTTGCCAATAAGGATCATGTTCCTAAAAAAGTAGGAATCGATTTTGTGGATAGCTACTCAACAAAAACTAACTTTATTTATTAAAGGACCCATATTAGATGTTTCCTTTGAAAACAAATATAATTTGTATGGTAAGTGTGGACACTTTGCATATAATGTCTATTCAAGAAGTATGGCTTGCATAAATTAGTTTGGGTTCCTAAAGGAATCATAAATGACCCTATGCCAAAAATCAAGATAGATAGATCTAACCATGAGGGACCCAAAGTCAAATGAGTATCTAAAAGAAACTCACCTTTATTATAGACATCTCTACAATCAAAAGCTAGGAGCAAAAATAAAATTTTGAAATTTGTAGCAAATCATTAAACATGATTCTTGCCAATAAGGATCATGTTCCTAAAAAAGTAGGAATCGATTTTGTGGATAGCTACTCAACAAAAACTAACTTTATTTATTAAAGGACCCATATTAGATGTTTCCTTTGAAAACAAATATAATTTGTATGGTAAGTGTGGACACTTTGCATATAAATGTCTATTCAAGAAGTATGGCTTGCATAAATTAGTTTGGGTTCCTAAAGGAATCATAAATGACCCTATGCCAAAAATCAAGATAGATAGATCTAACCATGAGGGACCCAAAGTCAAATGAGTATCTAAAAGAAACTCACCTTTATTATAGACATCTCTACAATCAAAAGCTAGGAGCAAAAATAAAATTTTGAAAGTGGATGCTCAAGGCTTATGACTAGAGATCCAAAACACTTCACAAAGCTCACTAGCCAAAACAATAAACGAAAAATCATTAGAATTAGAATTATTGGTAATAAAATGATTTTAATTAAAGATGTTTTATATTCAATGAAATCATGATGTTGTAATGATGTAATGAAAATGTTAAAAGGTTTGGTATCATGCTTGATGATTTTATATTATGCATGAGGATTTGAAATAATGATGATTTGAAATCTTATGTTTTGGAATTATATGTTACACTTTTGATCATGATGATTTTTGTAATTTATGACTTATTGATCTTGATGATTTCTTTTATGATTTTTTGTTTTTTGGTTTTAATCAATAATGCATGGATTTGGCATAGAAAATAAGGACATGCTTGTATGAAATCAATCATTGAAATTGAAATAAAAAAGGTGAATGCATTTTTCTTAAAAATTTCTCAATCCCTATCTTATCTAGTTTTCAAAATGAGATTGGTGAATCTATTTGTATCATTTTTTTATAAATCTCTTGAACTATGAAAATGGTTTTGATGATTTGATTATTTGAATCTAAATGAGATTTTTCCAATCAAATCATAAACCTTCTCTTGATTTCTTAACTTGAGATATCTTATGTGAATTAAGATCTCTTCTTCATTCTCCTATGTTTTTTTTTGTCATTTACTAAGAGAAGAATTATCCATATGAATCATGGTTTTTCTTGATTTCTTAGAATCTTAACTTCAGAATTTTTTTTATCAATCAAGATCGTTTACTATGATTCTTACTTTTCACTATTCGACTTATCCAAATACACCATAATATATCATTTGACTTCTTGATGTTTACATTTTTTTTATATACAATTTCTTTATATGTATGGTTGTATACCTTTTGTCATGATTTGAAAATTGATATAAAGGGAAAAGAATTATAACATTGTATTCTTCTCTTTTATTTGACAATGATAAAGGGGGAATAAAACTTGCTAGCTTGCTCATCTAAAAAAAGAAGCAAAGATTGCAAACTTGTACATTGCAAAAAGAGGCAAAACTTGCTAGCATATCTCAAAAGAGAAGCAAGAAATGCTATCTTGCACATCTCAAGAAGTGCTATCTTGTATATCTCAAGAGAAGCAGAACTTACATATCTCAAGAGAGGCAATACTCATGATGCATGTTCTAATTTTCACATCTCAAAAAACTTGCTACCTTGTATATTCTAAAATAATGTAAAACTTGCTATTTACTATCTTGCATTCTCTCTCAAAAACTTGCTAGCTTGAACATATCAAAGAAAAGCAAACATATTAAACTTGCACATCTCTAAAACTTGCTAGTTATCATGTTCTAAAATGATGCAAAACTTACTATCTTACTAGGTTGCATAATTAAAAATTTGCTAGTTGCACTTTTTTTCTTTTTGTTGATGACAAAGGGGGAGAAGGTATAATGATAATCATGCATACTATACCTAAAATGATGATTTGAAATTATGTATGATCATTTGGAATTATGCATGTAATGATGATTTTGAAAATATACATGATAAATTAGTATTATGCATGCAATACACATAATTTTAAGATGCATGCAATGATGTGATTAATTGGTTCTTTTAATATTCATGATGCATATAATGATGAAAAAGTCATAATTTTTTGAATTCAAAGTTTCTATCAATATGGCATATTGATAGGGGTAGTTTGGTTTAAATTCCATCATTAATTGGTTGTCATCATCAAAAAGAGGGAGATTGTTGAATCTCAAATTTTGATGATGAAATCAATTGATGAGTTTATGATCTAATCTGTGTTTTGAGTGACACAAAACTAACTTCAATTAGAAAAGACAAATCGATAAAAATAGGAGGAATCAGACGTTAGACCGGAGTAGAACATGTCAGAAAATTGAGCGTCGAGCTGGAGGATCGATCGATGTATCGGCAGAAGGCTTTGTACCATGAGTTCGACCATCGAGCTAGAAGGATCGGACATTGCGCCAAGGAGATCAGATGTTACGGAGGTCAACATACCAATTGGGCAATACACTGAAAGAGAGAATAATGCATCGAAAGGATCGGACGAAGTGCCGAAAGAACCAATGACATGTCGAACAACATAGGATTCATGCTTGTAATCGATTATATCTAGATCAAGTTAGATTAGAGTCTAATTGAGTCAGTTTTGAGGTGTAACCATGCCAACTCAATTAAGGGCCCGTTGAGACTATTTTAGGCCAAGTGGAAGGCTTATTCGGTCATCCAAGATTAGGTAGAACCACCTATGAGATGGAAAATTCAAGAGCACACTTTTTTCAGGCTGTTAGAGGTCGTACTATTGAATCTCGGATTTTGATGATGAAGTCAATTAATGGGTTAATTGATCTAATCCATATTATTGAGTTAAGTGTGCAGGATTAACTACGATAGCTTGAAGACATAAAGCAAGTTTACCGGAGTCAAGTTCAATGGGTGTTCGAGAGACCGTCGAAAGTTCAAAAAATCGTCGGAAGTGTTGTCGAAACCAACCGAGAAAGAATCGGGGACTTACTGAAGTTTTTGGAAGTCCAACGGAAAGATCATCAGAGGTTCGTGGAGATCACCGAGAAGGTTCAGATACTTGCCAAAGACTCGTTGAACTTTCCACAAGACCAAAAGCCTGCTGGGAGTCCGCCGGAAGAAATCCGAGGGTCTATCGGAAGTCCACCGGAAGTTCGCCGGAAAGCTCGCCGGAAGGAAACTCGATGTTGCTGGTTAAAAATTTGCTTAGAGCTATGTCTTAATTTCATAGTTTGCATATAATTTGGGTTAGGATTAAGGGTTAATCCTATAACCCAGGGCCAATTAGGCCTGAGTTTGGACTGGTTTAGGCCAAGTTTGGAGCCCAACCAGTGAGCTGGAATAGTCCAAACGGTGGCACCACCTAGAACCCAAGAGGTTTGTCGATGGCACCGCCAGCTCCGGGAAACCGAAAAGTAATTCAAATTTGGAGCCCAAATTTGAATCCTCTTGGGACCTATAAATACCCCTCAATTCTTAGCAGAGAATACACCTTTTTGAGAAGTTAGAAAGTGAGAAAAAGCTCTAGCAAAGTCTTGTTTTCAATAGCTTAAGTGTTCACCTCCCTCTTTCTCTTTGGAAAAATCTATAAGAGTGTGAACCACTTGTAAGAATGTTGTAAGAGGGGTATTTGGTCCTTCCCCTTCAAAGTGATTTGCTAGTGGAAGTTGGGAGCCTCATCGAAGAAGGTTTCGAAAGTGGATGTAGGTCATTTGACCGAACCATTATACATCATGGTGTTCCTTGAATGTGTGAGTATTTAATTTTCTGAACCATTTCTCTACTTAGTTGTAAATTGTTCAGTTTTCATCTCCCTACTCTTGACTACCTTTACTCGAGCTATTTTAGCTAAGTCATCCTTCGGCGAATTGAAATCTCTACATATTTACGAAATCAATTTCAAACTTATGAGTTTTAAATTGATATTAGAGCGAGGCTCACTCTCATATTTGGTTTAATACCCAAGAGAGATGGCTTACTCCGACATGCAAGAGGGTCACTCTATTACACGTCCGCCTATGTTTAATGGGTCGGATTACACATATTGGAAGACTCATATGAGGATCTTCCTTATTTCCATGGATTTTGAGCTTTGGAATATTATAAAAAATGGATTTCAAAAATCTTCTCTTTCGATGAGTGAATGGGATGAATCGAAGAAGAAGGTTTTTGCTTTAAATGCAAAGGCTATGAATGCCTTGTTTTGTGCACTTGACAAAAATGAATTTAATCGCATTTCAATTTGTGATTCAGCTTTTGATATTTGAAGAACTCTTGAGGTCACTCATGAAGGCACTAGCCAAGTGAAAGAGTCCAAAATCAATATTCTTGTGTATTCTTACAAACTTTTCCGAATAAAACCAAGTGAGTCCATCGGAAACATGTACACCCGTTTCACGAATGTCATCAATGGACTCAAAGCTCTTGGTAAAGGTTTTTCTAACTTTGAACTAGTAACTAAAATTTTAAGATCTCTTTCAAAGAGTTGGGATCCAAAAGTTATGGCCATTCAAGAGGCCAAAGACCTTAAAACATTTTCTCTTGAAAAACTTATTGGGTCTCTAATGACCTACGAAATGACGTGCCATACTCATGAAGAGCTCAAGAACCCCCTTCCAAAGAACAGAAAGGATATGACACTTAGAACACAAGAAGACCACTTGAAAGGAACATCAAGTGATGAGGACAGTAACGATGACATTGCACTTTTAACTCAAAATTTTTTAAAATTTATAAGAAAGAACAAATTTGAAAATAACACCAAAATCAAACTTGAACATAAAAAGGACCAAGTAATATGCTACGAATGTAAGAAGCTGGGGCACTTTAAAAATGAATGCCCCCAAGCCAAGAAGAAGAAAGTTTTAAAAGCAACTTGGGACAACTCAAGTGATTCCGATAATGAAGAAGCTAGCAAAAAAGAGGAGGCAAACTTCACACTAATGGCTTTAGGAGGAGAGGTATGTGATTTAATTAATAAAGATTTATCTTTCGATGAAATTTCTATTGCTTTCCACGAATTATTTGATGAGTGTAGAATTATTAGTAAGAAGTTCAATCTATTAAAGAAAGAGCATGCCTTACTACAAAATAAGCTTAATAGTCTTCAAACTCCTACATGCTCTAAGTGCAAACACTTAGAAGTAATAAAAAATGAGAATTTGCTACTTAAAGAGACCTTAAACAAGTTTAAGGTCGGTAGCAAAGGCTTGGACAGGATCCTTGCAAACAAGGGTCACGTCATAAATAGAAGTAGAATTGGTTTTGTGAGAGGATCTCACCAAAATCCTACCACCTTCATTAAAGGACCCACATTATATGTTTCATCTCATTTGAAATGCAACTTTTATTGTAAATCTGGACATATTGTTTACGAATGTCCATTTAAAAAAATTAGTCCACATAAGTTGATATGGGTTCCTAAAGGAACTATAAATAATTCAATGATGAATGACAAAATTAGTAGATCAATTTTTTATGCACCCCAAAATCAAATAGGTACCTAAAGACCACCCTCTTTTGTAGACAAACTCATAAGCTAGGAGCAAGAGATGGTATCTTGATAGTGGATGCTCAAGGCACATAACCGGAGATCCATCTCATTTCTCTATGCTCACTAGCAAAGAAGAAGGGTATGTCACCTTCGGAGACAACAACAAAGATAAAATCATTGGCAAGGGAACCATAGGTAACAAATTAAGTTTTTCAATTAATGATGTGTTGCTTGTTGATGGATTAAAATATAATCTCTTAAGCATTAGTCAATTATGCGATAAAGGTTACATTGTTATATTTGAATCTAATGTGTGCATTATTGAAAAACCAAACAATAACATATAAATGATTGCCTTAAAACAAAATAATGTCTACACCATCAATCTTGATGAACTTAGTAATGAAATATGCTTTTCCGCTTTAAATGATGATGCTTGGCTTTGCCATAGGAGATTAGACCATGCAAGTATGAAACTAATATTTAAGATTTCATCTAGAGAGTTAGTACGAGCGATTCCTAATATGAAGTTTGTTAAGAACAAAGTGTGTGATGCTTGTCAATTAGGAAAATAAATAAAAACTAGTTTCAAACCAAAAAATCAAATTAACACCACTAGACCATTACAATTAATCCATTTGGACTTATTTGGACCAATTGATACAATGAGTCTAGGAGGAAGCAAATATGCCTTTGTAATTGTAGATGATTATAGTAGATACACTTGGACATATTTCTTGGCTCACAAAAGTGATTGTTACAAATGTTTCTCTAAATTTTGTAAACTTACTCAAAATGAAAAAGGCTTCATGATTTCATCAATTCAAAGTGATCACGATGGCAAATTTCAAAACTGTGACTTCTAAAGTTTTTGTGAATCCAATGGATATAACCACAACTTCTCCACTCCAAGAAATCCTCAACAAAATAGGGTAGTTGAAAGAAAAAATAGAAATTTATAAGAAATGGCAAGAACCATGTTAAATGAACATAGTCTACCTAAGTATTTTTGAGCTGAAGCCGTTAATACAGCTTGCTATGTCATGAATAGGGTTCTAATAAGACCATCTATATCAAAAACTCCCTATGAATTATAGAATAACAAAAAACTAAATGTTTCTTATTTTAAAGTTTTCGATTGCAAATGCTTTATTTTGAATGAAAAGGTTGCTTTAGGAAAATTTGATGCTAAATCTAATGAACGTATCTTTCTTGGTTACTCTTCCATTTCTAAGTATTTATGTGTTTTTAACAAAAGAGCCTTAGTTATAGAAGAGTCTATTCATGTAGTTTTTAATGAAATTTTCGAGTTAAAGAAAAATGATTTTGATGATGATCTTGGTTCTAATAATTTGAATTTAAATGAACCCCCTCCTCAAAATAGCAACTTGGATGCATCTTCTTCCGAAATTTCCTTACCTAAGGAATGGAAGTATGTAGATGCTCATCGAAAGGAGCTAATTATAGGAGATACATCAAAAGGGGTCCAAACTCGTTCTTCCTTCAAGAATTTTTGTGCTAACGCCGCCTTCCTTTCTCAAATTGAACCTAAATGCATTGACGAAGCCTTGAAAGATTATTTATGGGTTATTGCAATGCAACAGGAATTGAACCAATTTAAGAGAAATGAGGTATGGAAGCTTGTTCCTAGACCTAGTGACCATTTAATCATTGGTACTAAATGGGTCTTTAGAAACAAGCAAGATGAATGCGTTATTGTGGTTAGAAACAAGGTTAGACTAGTGGTCAAAGGTTTCAACTAAGAAGAAGGTATCGACTACGAAGAGACCTTCACTCTTGTGGGAAGATTAGAAGCCATTAGGATGCTCCTTGCCTATGCTAGTAATAATGATTTTAAACTATTTCAAATGGAGATCAAAAGTGCTTTCTTGAATGGTTTTATTTTCGAAGAAGTGTATGTTGAACAACCTCCTAGATTTAAAATTTTTCTTCTTCCTAATCATGTATTTAAATTGACTAAGACTCTCTATGGCTTAAAACAAACTCCTAGAGCTTGGTATGAAAGGCTTAGTTCCTTTCTTATTTTAAAGTTTTCGATTGCAAATGCTTTATTTTGAATGAAAAGGTTGCTTTAGGAAAATTTGATGCTAAATCTAATGAACGTATCTTTCTTGGTTACTCTTCCATTTCTAAGTATTTATGTGTTTTTAACAAAAGAGCCTTAGTTATAGAAGAGTCTATTCATGTAGTTTTTAATGAAATTTTCGAGTTAAAGAAAAATGATTTTGATGATGATCTTGGTTCTAATAATTTGAATTTAAATGAACCCCCTCCTCAAAATAGCAACTTGGATGCATCTTCTTCCGAAATTTCCTTACCTAAGGAATGGAAGTATGTAGATGCTCATCGAAAGGAGCTAATTATAGGAGATACATCAAAAGGGGTCCAAACTCGTTCTTCCTTCAAGAATTTTTGTGCTAACGCCGCCTTCCTTTCTCAAATTGAACCTAAATGCATTGACGAAGCCTTGAAAGATTATTTATGGGTTATTGCAATGCAACAGGAATTGAACCAATTTAAGAGAAATGAGGTATGGAAGCTTGTTCCTAGACCTAGTGACCATTTAATCATTGGTACTAAATGGGTCTTTAGAAACAAGCAAGATGAATGCGTTATTGTGGTTAGAAACAAGGTTAGACTAGTGGTCAAAGGTTTCAACTAAGAAGAAGGTATCGACTACGAAGAGACCTTCACTCTTGTGGGAAGATTAGAAGCCATTAGGATGCTCCTTGCCTATGCTAGTAATAATGATTTTAAACTATTTCAAATGGAGATCAAAAGTGCTTTCTTGAATGGTTTTATTTTCGAAGAAGTGTATGTTGAACAACCTCCTAGATTTAAAATTTTTCTTCTTCCTAATCATGTATTTAAATTGACTAAGACTCTCTATGGCTTAAAACAAACTCCTAGAGCTTGGTATGAAAGGCTTAGTTCCTTTCTTATTTTAAATAATTTTACAAAAGGCAAGGTTGATACTATATTGTTTATCAAATATTTTGAAAATAATTTTCTTATTGTTAAAATTTATATTGATGATATTATTTTTGGTTCTTCAGATGAATCACTATGTGAATCATTTGCTAAGTGTATGAGTCATGAATTTGAAATGAACCTAATGGGAGAATTAACCTTCTTTTTAGGATTACAAATTAAACAACTTAGTAATGGTATATTTCTTAATCAATCTAAATATACATTAGAATTGTTAAAACGATTTAACATTAATGGTTCAAAAGCTATAAACACTCCTATGAGTACTTCCACTAAGTTAGACATGGATGAAAGTGATTAAAGCTTTGATAAAAAAACATATAAGGGAATGATTGGTAGTTTACTTTATCTCACCGCAACTAGACCAGATATCATGTTTAGTGTAGGACTTTGTGCCAGGTTTCAAGCTAATCCTAAATTGTCTCATCTTAAAAGTGTCAAAAGAATCCTTAGATATCTTAAAGGAACTCCTAATTTAAGATTATAGTATCCAAAATCTGATAATTTTGATTTAATAGCTTATGCAAATGTCGATTTTGGCAGATGTAGGATAGATAGAAAAAGCACATCTGAAATATGTCAATTTTTATGACATACACTTGTTTTTTGGACTTCCAATAAACAAAATTTGACTGCACTATCTATGGTGGAAGCCGAATATATAGCTGCAAGTGCATGCTGTGCACATGTTGTTTGGATGAAAAATACGTTGAAAGACTATGGAATTTACTTAAAGAACATTCCTATAAAATGTAATAATACAAGTGCTATTTATCTAACCAAAAATCTAATTCAACACTCTAGAACTAAGCATATTGACATTAGGCATCACGTTGTACGAGATCATGTCAATAATAATAATGTCATTTTAGAATTTATTGACACAAAGCATCAATTAGCGGACATTTTCATAAAAGCCTTAAATGAAGATCAATTTGACTTTATTAGAAGGAAATTAGGCATGTTGAATTGTCCTTGTGAATGAGTTTGATTGTATATATTTTCCAAAAAATTTTCATCCTCTTTTCAGTTTTCATGGATTTGACTTCTTTCTTTTTTATTTTGAATGACGTCTTAAAGACCAAGATACTATCCTATCTTAAACCAAACACATTAAAACTTCTAAAAAAAATAAAAAATAAAAAAAATTATTTTTAGCATGCCAGCAGTGGCACCGCCCGAGAACCCTCCCTAGCACTCTTACAAAGTCCTCTAAACCTCTCTCAATCTCATTCTAAGCCTCTAAAAGCTTAAGAGAGGGGTTCTTTTTGGATCAAACCCTCTACCTCCTAAGGAAACTTATATAAGGTAAGATTTGAATTTTTTTTCTTCCTCTCATTATTTGGCCTATTCTTTAAAGTTCTCTCTTAATCTATCATCATGATTAGATATGGCTCCTAAGAGATCATCAAGAACCAAAGGGAAAAGGGTGGAAGGAGATTCCTATGACCAAATCCTCTTTAGATCTAATGAAGTAGCCCTTAGGAGATTCTTATTATTATAAACCTCTATGCTACCTTGACATGCATTTGCATTATCCTAGTATATGATGTTGGATATTTCTTTCCGAAATTTTGTCCACATTTTGATGGCACATTCATGTTATTTTGGATGATTTGATGTCTTCCTTGAATGATCGATCTTAATGCCAAGTTGAAACCTCATCTTATTTTGTTGATAATAAATGGGGAGAAGAATGTGCAAAAGATTAATGACTTGTGTAAATATAAAATTAGCATGACTTATATGTATCGTATTGCAATAGCTTATATATTATATAATGCAATGAAAAATGTCTTATATGTGTTATATTCCTTAAAAGCATCGCAAAACTTTTTGAGCATATCGCATATAAAAGTTTTTATATTGGTTGTCGTATCATGTTTATCAATTTTTTTATAAATGATAAGCAATCATCCGATGATCATATGAAATCATGCCTTGCATTTATATCATGAGATCTATGTTGAAATTTTAAATTATTGTTATTTCTTGACGAAATGATAATTGTCTTTTATTATTCGGCTTGAAAATAATTTTCATGCCTTGAAATTATAAGAAATACGAAGTTTCGTATTTGCTCATGCTTATTAAGAATAATGATAAGTTCAACGGATAGAACTAATCAGTTTAGGCTTGAATTCAAAGAGATTGAATTCAAGTGTTTTTATCTTCTTATAATATGGCATATAGATGGGGGAGTTATGATTAACTCCGTCATCAATTGATTGTCATCATCAAAAAGGGGGAGATTGTTGAATCTCGGATTTTGATGATGAAGTCAATTGATGGGTTAATTGATCTAATCCATATTATTGAGTTAAGTGTGTAGGATTAACTATGATAGCTTAAAGACATAAAGCAAGTTTACCGGAGTCAAGTTCGATGAGTGTTTGAGAGCTCGCCGAAAGTCCGAAGAATCGTCGGAAGTGCTGCCAGAACCAACCGAGAAAGAATCGGGGACTTACCAAAGTTTTCGGAAGTCCGCCGGAAAGATCGTAGGAGGTTCGCGGAGATCACCGAGAAGGTTCAGATACTTGCCAAAGACTCATTAAACTCGCCACAAGACTAGGAGCCTATTGGGAGTCCGTCGGAAGAAATCTGAGGGTGTAGTGGAAGTCCACTGGAAAGCTCGCCGGAAGGAAACTCGACGTTGCCAGTTAAAAATTTGCTTAGGGCTATGTCTTAATTTCGTAGTTTGCATATAATTTGGGTTAAGATTAAGGGTTAATCCTATAACTCGATTAGGGGCCAATTAGGCTTGAGTTTGGACTAGTTTGGGCCAAGTTTGAAGCCCAACCAGTGAGCTATAATAGTCCAAGCGATGGCACCACCAGACTAGGCGATGGCACCACCAGTACATTGTCACTGTCAGACACTGGCAGGTGGTGGCACCGCCAGCACCGGAAAACCTAAAAGTAATTCAAATTTGGAGCCCAAATTTGAATCCTCTTGGAGCCTATAAATACCCCTCAATTCTCAGCAGAGAATACACCTTTTTGAGAAGTTAGAAAGTGAGAAAAAGCTCTAGCAAAGTCTTGTTTTCAATAGCTTAAGTGTTCACCTCCCTCTTTCTCTTTGGAAAAATCTGTAAGAGTGTGAACCACTTATAAAAAGGTTGTAAGAGGGGTATTTGGTCCTTCCCCTTCAAAATGATTTGCTAGTGGAAGTTGGGAGCCTCATCGAAGAAGGCTTCGAAAGTGGATGTAGGTCATTTGACCGAACCACTATACATCATGGTGTTCCTTGATTGTGTGAGTGTTTAATTTTCTGAACCATTTCTCTACTTAACTGTAAATTATTTGGTTTTCATATCCCTACTCTTGACTACCTTTACTCAAGCTATTTTAGCTAATTCATCCTTCATCGAATCAAAATCTCTATACATTTATGAAATCGATTTCAAACTTACGAGTTTTAATCCGCTGTACTAATTCACCCGCCCCTCTTAGTGCCGCTCCAATCCTAACAGGTACCACCAGACTAGGTGATGGTATCGCCCAGATATAATCTCCCAGACTGTGTCAGGCGATGGTACCACCTACTGTCAGTGCTCAAAGCGGTGGTACCACCCAGCACACGCGATAGTACCACCAGGACTTGGGTAACCCAAGATTAGACCTTTTTTTGCTTCATTTTTGAAGTCATTTAGGGTCTATAAATACCCCATATATTTTTGCTTAGCTAAGCAAGAAATTGAGTTGAAAGGGGGGAAAGAATACTTGAGAAAAAATTAGAAACTCTCTTAGGATTTAGAGTCTCTACCTCCTAGAATTAGAAGTTTTCTAAGGGATGAGTGATGTCTAAAAGAGAGGGGTAAAGATTCTCTCCTATGCTTATGAAAGGGAGAAAGAGTTGTAAGGGTGGTTGATCTTCGCCCATTGAAAGAAGATCGATAGTGAAAATCGATGGCCTCGAGTGAAGAGGAATCAAGAGTGGATGTAAGTTACAACGATCAAACTACTATAAATCTGGTTTGCATTTCTGTTTATGCTTTTCATTCATATTGCAAACTAATTTCTTACTTTCACTACGCTTACGAACGTGCTTTCAAGTTCACATCTTTCCGATATGATTTTATCAAATGAGATTTTTAAATCGACATAACTTTTATGAAAGCACTAATTCACCCCCCCTCTTAGTGCTATGTGGACCCATGTTAACTCATGCCATTGCCTACTTCATTACCTTTACTAATGATTTCTCAAGGTATAAATATATGTACTTAATGAAGTACAAGTCTAAGGCCTTTAAGAAATTCAGAAAGTATAAGAATGAAGTGGAGAACTAGACTGGAAAGAGTATTAAGACTCTTCGATCAAATCGAAGAGGTGAGTACTTAAGTACAGAGTTTACTCAGTTCCTCAAGGACCATGGGATATTATCCCAACGGACACCTCCTTATACACCTCAGCTCAATGGTGTATCTGAAAGGAGAAATCGTACGCTGTTAGATATGGTACAGTCCATGATGAGTTTCACTGACCTACCCATCTCATTCTAGGGATATACCCGAGAGACCGTAGCTTACCTTCTGAACAGAGTTTCAACTAAGTCGGTAGTGTCTATACCATATGAGATATGGAAAGGGAAGAAGCCTGATCTTAAGGTTGTTAAGATTTAGGGCTGCCCTACCCATGTTAAAAGACACAACCCTGATAAGTTGGAATCGAGGACAAAGTGGCACAAGTTCATTGGATACCCCAAGGAAACTTGTGGATATTATTTTTATCATCTCAAGGACCAAAAGGTCTTTGTAGCCAAGAGAGCAGTATTCCTTGAGAAGAAATACATTCTTGGCGGAGATAGTGGGAGCATGATAGAGTTGAGTAAGGTTGGAGAACCTAGCTCAAGTACCACTCTACAGCCTGAGTCTGTTCAAGTACTTAATACACAAGTTTCAACTTTATGTAGGACATATTAGAGGAGAGGATACTGAGGATATCAATCCTTAAACCTTCAAGGAGGCTATTATGAGTATAGACTCTGGGAAGTGGCAAGAAGCCATGAATTCTGAGATAGATTCTATGTACTCCAACAAGGTTTGGAACCTAGTTAAAGTGCCCCAAGGTATTGTACCCATTGGTTGCAAGTGGATCTTTAAGAAAAAGATCGGAGTAGATGGAAAGGTAAAGACCTATAAAGCAAGGCTAGTGGCTAAGGGGTATCGTCAAAGGCAAGGTATTAACTATGACGAAACCTTCTCACCCGTAGTAATGCTAAAATCCATTCGAATTCTATTCGCTATTGCAGCACACTATGATTATGAGATCTGGCAAATGGATGTGAAAACTGTATTCCTTAATAGAAACCTCGAGGAGGAGGTGTATATGATACAACCCGAAGGATTCGTGTCCAAGGACTGCCTAGATAAGGTGTACAGGTTATTTAGATCCATTTATGGACTAAAGCAAGCTTCCTGAAGTTAGAACATAAGATTTGATGAGGCAATCAGATCTTATGACTTCGTTAAGAACGAAGATGAGCCTTGTGTGTATAGGAAGATAAGGGGGAGCACTATCACCTTTTTGGTATTATATGTGAATGATATCCTGATCATTAGGAATGATGTAGGAATGATATCCACAGTAAAGGCTTGGTTATCTAGACACTTCTCCATAAAGGACTTAGGGGAAGCATCCAATATCTTGGGGATTCAGATCTATAGAGATAGATCTAAAAGGATGCTTGACTTGTCCCAGTCCAGGTACATAGAAACCATTGTCAAAAGGTTTGACATGGAAAATTCCAAGAGAGGTCTTATACTGATAAGACATAGGATATCGCTTTCTAGGAGTATGTCCCGAAAGACTCCTGAAGAAAGGGCAAACATAGATATAATACCGTATGCCTCAATGATAGGGTCTATCATGTATGTCATGCTATGTACTAGGCCTGATATAGCGCATGCTTTAAGTGTCACGAGTAGGTATCAGGCGGATCCAAGCTTGGAGCACTAGAAAGTAGTAAAGTGTATCCATAAGTACTTAAGAAGGACTAAGAATCTTTTACTAGTATATGGAGGTAGTAGCCTCAAGGTTGAAGGCTACATAGACTCAAGTTTTCAGTCTAATGTCGATGATAGCAAGTCGAATTCAGGGTATTTATACACCTTGAATGGAAGAGTAGTATGCTAGAAGAGTTCCAAGCAAGATACTACTGCTAACTCGACCATAGAGGCAGAGTACATTGCTGTAGTAAAGGCAGTAAAAGAATGAGTCTGGATGAAGAAGTTCATCATAGATATAGGAGTCGGGCCAACTAACGAGGAGCTGATTCCTTATATTACGACAACTATGGGGCGATTACTCAAATAAGGAAACTCGGGTCTTATCAGAAATGTTCTGAGGAGGTTCCAACTTATTAGAGAGATCATGACCCAAGGAGATGTAGTAGTGGAAAGAGTTCCATCCGAAGATAACATTGCAGATCCACTAACAAAGCCATTGTCTCAGATTGTCTTTGAGCTTCACAGGGGTCTGATGGGGATCAGACACAAAGGTGATTGGCTTTAGGTCAAGTGGGAGATTGCTAGTCATAGGTGCCTAACAAGCCAATCACGTGAGTGATGGCACGTGTGACTTGATATGGAATCTTTTTGCTCATTATATTTTGACATTTATCACTTTATATTAACTATTGCATATATGCATGTATACATTATGATGTCCTTAGATTTGTGCAATGGGAATCAGATCATGATAAGATCACGATAATAAGACTTATTCACCTTTAAACACAAATCCTAAATAATCCTGATCATAGGTTACTCAAGAGGGATATCGAGATAATCGGATAGACTGGTGTGTTGTATACTCATCCATATGATAGATGTAGTTGGTCTCATAGTTGCTTGTGTGGGGACACTAGGGATATAGTACAGGTGCTCATTGGAGAATGAGTTCACTGATTGATCCGCTTACAGAATGCTGGATGGTTAATGATGCCTTATTGTCAGACAATAATTCCATAGTCCCAGTGGTGTATCTGGTCATTAGACTTGAGACACCAAGGATATCCTATATGAGTGCTCCATTCTTTGATATCAGACTTATAGGTTTGGATATCCCAAATCTAGTACAATTGGTCGTTAGGAGTGGTAGTCGGCCTTACGAGAGCTATTGAGTGTCGATAGAGGATCATCCACTCTCGGTGTCATGAGAGGAATGTCTCATGTGTTCTTGCTCAAACAAATTCCTAGCCAAGGTCATTCAGATTGAGAGAGAAAGAGTTCTCCGAGAGAATCTGATTAGAGCGAGACTCAAGTAGAAACCATATAGGTCTGATAGTACCATACCCGGTATACAGTCTCTAGGATATTAGATGGATGAGGGACTATAGGTACATGGTAACTAAGAACAGATAGGTCCAATGGATTGGAGTCCCTTGTATCGTTTGGAGACTACGGTATAGTGACCTAGTACGTCCGTAGTCAATGAGTCGAGTGAATTATTATGGAGATAATAATTCACTGAGTCAAAAGGAGTTGTGACAGGTATGACTCACACCCAGCTCAATATTGGGCCTAGAGGGTCACACATATATGGTAGGCGTTGCGATGAGTAGAGGTTCGGATATGAGATATCCGTCGGAGTCCCTATCTTATTGGATATCCAATAAGCTCCTGAATTATTGGATCCTATGGATGAGACAATAAAAGCCTATGAGAGATTATTGGATAAAGATCCACTATCTAAGAGGCTTGGGTAATTGGATGTAGATCCAGTACCCAATATGGGAAGATCCTTAGGGTTTAACAGGGGACCTCTATAAATATGAGGGATTCAATGGTTCATAGGCTAGGGCCTTTGCTTGCCTCTCCTATTCTCCTCCCCCTCTCCACCTCAAAGCAAGCCTAGAGTTTTGAAGAGTGTCGTCGCAGCCCTGTTGTGTGGATCACCGCTAGAGAGGAGGACGCTTGACCTCCTTCACCCTCTCCAAGAGATCTACAAGGAAACAGGGATATACGATCTCCTTAGGTAACACAATCTATTCTATATGTAGTTTGTTTCACGGATTTTACGTACCAATCTTCACATGACGACGAACATCTTTTTAGGAAATTGGAGATTGTATTTTCTTGTTCTTCCACTGCGCATATAATGTCGCCCCAAGATTTTCCACACAATAAATGAGAAAAATAGAGAATCATAGGCCTCAATAATAATATGATGATGATGATGATGATGATGATGATGATGATGATGATGATGATGATGATGATGATGATGATGATGATGATGATGATGATGATGATGATGATGATGATGATGATGATGATGATGATGATGATGATGATGATGATGATGATGATGATGATGATGATGATGATGATGATGATGATGATGATGATGATGATGATGATGATGATGATGATGATGATGATGATGATGATGATGATGATGATAATAATAATAATAATATAATAATAATAATATAATAATAATAATATAATAATAATAATGATGATGATGATGATGATGATGATGATGATGATGATGATGATGATGATGATGATGATGATGATGATGATGATGATGATGATGATGATGATGATGATGATGATGATGATGATGATGATGATGATGATGATGATGATGATGATGATGATGATGATGATGATGATGATGATGATGATGATGATGATGATGATGATGATGATGATGATGATGATGATGATGATGATGATAATAATAATAATGATGATGATGATTATATCATACACATACATCACATCACACGATCTATGATCATCCATCCACATCATACATCGCATGTATATTTCATTATATAGGACTATTAGATAAATAATATTAATTAATTAAATATTTTAATTAATTAATATGTTTTAAAATTTCATGATATTTAGAGATTTTTTTAATTATAAGTGTATTTAGGTAATTTAGATAAAAAGGACAAATCTCGAGATTTTTGAAATTCAAATGGGCAAACTTATCTTTTATCCAACAAACCTAATTCCCCTACCCTACTTCTTCGCTGTGTTGCGGTTGTCACCACCCTGTTGATGGTGACCTTTGCGAGGGGGTGGGGGGGGGGACGCCACCCTAGTGGGCGAGCACCACACCTAGGGGGCTCGCCTACGAGCGGGCGCAAGTGGCCTACCTACGTGTGTCCAACTGCAAGTGCTACCTGCTAAAGGCAAGCGACTGTTTGCAGGTGACCTGCTTGTGGGTGCCCAGCCCACAGGTGTCGCTTGCTATAGGCAGGCCACTGGCCGTAGGTTATCGATCGCCTACACGTAGATGGCGACAAAGGCTGCCATTTGCGAGGGCAGCAATAGTTGCTGCCCTTTGTCACCTTTACGTCAATAATTTTAACATCAAAAGCCTATCTAAATCACAATATATGAAATACAAAATCAATCTTTCACACGAACCTAGCTTGGATACCACTATAGCAAAATCTCGGGGTGACATCGCATGCGCAACGAATGAACAAAAACAAAAATCTCATATTTTCAAAAAAAAGGTTTCATCGTCGTATGAAGATTGGTACACAAAAATTTGTGAAACTAAAAACCATATATGAGATAGTTGTATTACCTAAGAAGATCGAATATCCCTAAATTCCTACATATCTATGGGAGAGAATGAAGGAGGTCAACTGTTCTCCTCTCTAACGATGATCCACACGGTAGGGGCTACAAAGATGCTCCTTGAATCACTACCCAAATCTCCTTACTCCTTTGCTGGTTGAGGAGGAGAAGGGGAGAGAAGAATAGGAGGTAGCAGCCAAAAAGGCCTAATCTATTGTTCTTTGGTTCCCTCCTATTTATAAAGGCCCCTTGTCAACTTAGCCTTAATGGATCCTGTTATATTGGGTATTGGATCTCCATCTAACTACTCATGCTTCTTAGATTAGTTGGTTCTACCCAATAATCTCTCATTGGCTCTTATTGGATCTCATCCATAAGATCTAATAATTCAAGAACTTATTAGATATCTAATAAGATAGGAGCTCCAACAGATATCTCATATCTGAACCTCTACTCATCGCAATACCTACCATATGTGTGTAACCCTTTAGGTTCAATATCGAGCTGGACATGAGTCATATCTATCAGAATATCTTTTAGCTCATTGAATTATTATCTTTATAATAATTTACTCGACTCATCGATTACTGATGTACTACGCCACTACGCTGTAGTCCCTAGATAATACAGGGGAATCCAATCATTTAAACCTATTTGTCCTCAATTATCATGTATTTATAATCCATTATCCATCTAATATCCTAGAGATCATATACCGGACATGGTGTTATCATGTCTATATAGTTTCTACTCAAGTCTTGCTTTAATCGAATTCTTCCGGAGAACTCTTTCTCTCTCAATTTGAATGACACTAGCTAGGGATTTGTCTAAGTAAGAATACATGAGATATTTCTCTCATGACACCGAAAGCAGATGATCATCTATCGACACTCAATAGCCCTCGTAAGGTTGGCCACTAATCCCGATTACCGGTTGTATTAGATCTAGAACTTCCAAACTTATAAATTTGGTATTGTTGAATCTCAGATTTTGATGATGAAACTAATTAATTGTGTTTAGATGTTTAACTGCATTTTGAGTGATGTAGGTCTACTCGATCAGGATTAGACAGTTGACGTAGGAGGAATTGACGTTGCGCCGGAGGAGATCACGTTAGGATATTGGATGGTAGAACACTTCGGACGTCGGGCATCAGGCCAAGGAGAGCGGAATTGCACCAAGGATATCGGGGTTGCGGAGGTCAACCGTCGATTGGGCAACAACCCGCAAGAGTGGACGATGCACTGAAGAATCAGACGAAGCGCCAACCAATGACGTGCCGGGCAACAAAATGTCAATTCGCGTTGTAATAATTGTCTAGATCGGAGTAGAGTTTTGGCTTGTGTATGCAGGATTAACTACGATAACGATGAAGACATAAAGCAAAACAAAGTGCCGGAGTCAAGCGTGAAGGATTTGTTGGGAGTTCGAGAGTCCGACGGAAGTCTGAAGGTTCGTCGGGAATGCTGCCGGAACTAGCCGAGAATGAGTAGGGAGCTTGCCGAAGGGTTTTCGGAAGCTCGCCAAAATGTACGTCGGAAGTTCCAGAATGTACGTCGGAAGTTCGCGAAGCTCACCGAGAAAGATCATAGCTTGCCGAAGAAGCTCATCGGAACTCGCCAAGATCAAATCGTGAAGTCTAGGAGCTTGCCGGGAGTCCGCAGAATGGTTTCCGAGAGTTTCTCGGAAGATCGTCGGAAGTTCGCCGGAAGAAGTCTTGACTTGTGGACTTTGTAATAGCTTAGGAAATGTCTTTAAATTCGTAGTTAGCATGTTAATTAGGGTTAGGATTAGGTGTTAATCTTATAACCCATGTAGGGGCCAATTGGGCCCGAGTTCGGACTGGTTTGGGCCAAGTTTGGAGCCCAACCAAGTGAGCTGAAATAGCTAGGCGGTGGCACCGCCCAGCACCCGAGAGCCAGGCGGTGGCACCGCCCCAGTACACTGTCAGTGTCACAACTGACAGGGCGTGGCACCGCCACTGACAGGCGGTGGCACCACTAGATTCGGGAACCGAAGAGAATTCAAATTTTGGAGCCCAAATTTGAATCCTCTTGAGGCCTATAAATACCTCTCTATTCTCAGCTGAGATAACAACCTTTGAGAAGCTAGAAGTTGAGAAAATCTTTAGGAAAAGTCTTGTTTTCAATAGCTTGAGTGTTCACCTCCTTTCTTTTCATTGAAATCTTTGTAAAAGGGTGAACCACTTGTAAGAGGTTGTAAGGGGGTGTAAGAAGGAGGTTGATCTTCGCCTAGTAAAGGAAGATCATTAGTGGATGCCGGTGGCCTCGACGGAAGAGGAATCGGAGGAGTGGATGTAGGTCACGATTGACCGAACCACTATAAACTACCGTCTTCTCTGGTTTGCATTTACTTCCTGCTATTACCTTACTGCAAACCCCTTCAATAGCTTACTGCCTTCAATACTTTTCCCTACGCTTTCAATCTAACCATATTTCTGGAATCGGTTTTCAACATACAAAGAAATTTCAGAAATCGACATAGTTTTTACCGCTGCACTAATTCACCCCCCCCTCTTAGTGCCGCTCCGATCCTAACAGGTATCAAAGAGTAGAGTACACATATATGACCTTCTTGGTGTCTCAAGTCTACCATATGCACCACTAAGATGATGAAATCATTGTCTAACAATAAGGTATCATCAACCATCTAGCATTCCATGAGCGGATCAATCAGTGAACTCATTCTCCAATGAGCACTTGCACTGTATCCCTAGTGTCCCCACACGAGCAGCTATGAGACTAACTGCCTTCATCATATGGACGAGTATATAGTTTATCAGTCTATCCGGTTATCTCTATGTCCCTTTTAAGTAATCTATGACTGAGATTATTTAGGATTTATGTTTAAAAGCAAATCGGTCTCATTATTGTGATCTCATCACGATTTGATTCTCATTGTATAAATCCATAGACATTACAATATATATATACAATAAGCAATATAAAGTGATAAAATACCAAATCATATAATAAACAAAAAAAGTGCATATCATGTCACACATGCCATCATTCATTTGATTGGCTTGCAAGGCATCTATGATTAGCAACACCTCGGTCCTGAGCTATGTACCTTGATAAGAAGACCCGAGGCTTGTACCTTGACTGAGCAAACCCGCTCCCAAACTATACACCTATATAAGAAAACCCAAGGCCTACACCTTAACTGAGCAAACTCGCTCTCAAGTTGTGCACCTCGGCAAGAAAACCCAAGGTTTGCACATCGGTTGAGCAAACCCACTCCCAAGCCATGAACCTCAACAAGAAGACCTGAGGCCTGCACCTCAATTGAGCAAACTCACTCTTGATCTGTGCACCTCAACCGAGCAAACCCACTCTCGAGTCATGCACCTCGGCCAGAAGACCCATTATGATGGTCGAATCGAACCCCATGATAGGTCAATCCTCCTATTTAAAAATGGTCAAGCCAAACCCCTTAGGTTAACGTTCGTCACTCTTATAAACACCCTCAAAGCACCATTTGCCTCAACAAACCTCACATCAACCATTACAACCTCACCAAAGAACTCACAGTAAAAATAGCGCTCAAGCTAGCGGGCAATAATATCGACAAAATGATGTACTTTGAGACCTGCGGAGCCCCTAAGCATATCTTCTAGGGGGACAAATGATAGAGATAATATTGGTACCCTCCGGCTCCCTCCACTATGTAGACTAATAAATAATAAAAGCACAAGAACTAACGATTATTAAGGATATCACACCTTAATTTCTTTAGATACCTCTTAGCTAAGATTTTGAGCCATGCATATGCATTAATGACTAACAACAAGCCACTCTTATTAAAGCCTCTACCATTTAGAGTAAAGGGGGCCTTGGCTAACGCATAATCAGGTTGTTTGGTGCTCAGGTTTAAAAGCTACTTCCTAGGCCAAATTGGAGGGTTAGGTAGGTAATAGCTTCTCTACTCTCTACTCTCTAATTTACACAACTCATACTATTGTCCTTCTCCCCCTCCACTTTTCGCTGACTTAAGCATTGAAGGGGCCAAGCTAGGAAGCCCTTGGTGCAAACATATTATGTAAGACTACAAGCGGCCAGGAGATGACCCTGTTGCCAGAATATGACTCGCAGTACGAGAGACCTCTGTTCCTCTACTCGGCCTCTTCGTTCCAAGGCTAGATCACCTCTAGCGAACCATCACCCCAGTAGACCTCCCTCATCAGTCCACCATGTTAGCACCCCATATCAATGAGGAGGAGATAGAAGAATGAGTATGCACCCTCGATAGTGAACCAACCGAGTCGACTCATCAGTCGATGATATTTGTAACTCTATCAACATGTAAGAAGTAAATACATTTGACAAAGGAAAAAATAAGCAATCTTATCTATTACAAAAGTGAAAACCATATTACTAATATCCTAACAAAGCCTCTCAAGTTTACAACGTTTCAAAATTGACAAAGCTCTGTGGAGAGTTTGCGAATCCGGTTTGAAATAATATTCTAAATTGAATATTTGAAGATTTTCAGTTTAAGTGAGAGAATGTTACTATAAGATAAGTCGATAGGTTTAGTTCTTGTGAATAATGATAAGATGACATAATCTATCATTGTCATACGAGTTTTGAATGGATTTGTTAGTCATTTAAAATTGGTTTATCTTATAGATTAGTTCTTTTGGACCTCTTCTTGTAAGTCTATCTAAAGAAATCAATACTAGAGTAACTTGTGTATTTTACTACGATTCGGAAGTAAAATAGAGTGGTAGACAGACTAATGAACCATGCAAGAGTTCATGGGAACGACTCTTTTTGGCGTGGGAATTTCTCTCTCGAGTTATCTTTTCTGCTACTCTTTGACCTCGAGGGTAGAGTACGTAATCGTTTCTTTTTTAAAATAATATTTACTTCTCTTTGGGAAAGAGAAAAAAAACACGTGTGTGTTTCTTCTTTTTTCTTTTCTTCTTCCATGTCCAGCAATTGAATGTATAGTGAGGTTAACACAGAGATGTTTCGTGAGGTGTATGGATTGAGGTATATATTTGTTTTAACCATGTAAAGTTTTCAAATCTCTGACCTTTAGTTATTAATGTTATCACTCGCTAAATTTTAATGCATATTCTATTTGCTTATTCCGATGTCTACGAAGCCTTCGATTCTTGACGTAGTTGAACTGTGAATTCTGGTTGAAATCTGTAGTTGTAGATTGCCTCAATAGTCGAGCTAACCTAAATAAACTCTTATTTAGGTCATTTAAAATTGGTTTATCTTATAGATTAGTTCTTTTGGACCTCTTCTTGTAAGTCTATCTAAAGAAATCTCGAGTTATCTTTTTGCTACTCTTTGACCTCGAGGGTAGAGTACGTAATCGTTTCTTTTTTTCAAATAATATTTACTTCTCTTGGGAAAGAGAAAAAAAACACGTGTGTGGTTCTTCTTTTTTCTTTCTTCTTCCATGTCCAGCAATTGAATGTATAGTGAGGTTAACACAGAGATGTTTCGTGAGGTGTATGGATTGAGGTATATATTTGTTTTAACCATGTAAAGTTTTCAAATCTCTGACCTTTAGTATTAATGTTATCACTCGCTAAATTTTAATGCATATTCATTTGCTTATTCCGATGTCTACGAAGCCTTCGATTCTTGACGTAGTTGAACTGTGAATTCTGGTTGAAATCTGTAGTTGTAGATTGCCTCAATAGTCGAGCTAACCTAAATAAACTCTTATTTAGGTCATTTAACTCTTGTTTTAACGTTTGGTATGATTATGGAGATGTATGCATTCTGAAAGCTATGAATAATACTATTTGACGAAGGCATCATCACCCAGAAGAAGGAAATATAATAATATATGGTTTAGTTAATCCTACAAATACAAATTATTTTCTGCTCCTTCAATTGTATCTCCCACTCTTATTTCAAAGAAGAAAAAATATAAAATATATATAACTATGATAACTAAACTTATATATAAAAAAATACTTCCATTCATTTGGTTGGTTCAAGTCCTGCCCTCCGTACTTATGCTGCTGATGCACGACTAGTCACAAGTAAAAGCTACCAACCTACGTGCGTGACAAACTTATCTCTGACCATCCTGCTTTCCCATTTCAACCATGCCACGCCGAAACCAAAGCATCAAAGTCATGTTGGGCATCAAACAACTGGCCGTCGCCTCCACCAGCACTCGAACCTTATCTGGTACGTCTTCAGGACGGAGAAGACAAACAACCACCAGGTCAAACAAAAGCTTCATATAGTCGACGGATGCTAAGCTAAACCCAGGACTAGGTCGACATGCACCATAGAAGCTTCCTCTGTCCCAGAATGGAACTCTGGTTGACACCTCATGTACAAAGCATGAGAGGATTGCTAGCATGGAGGGAAACAGCATGATTTCCTTTAGACGCTGCGGATTAGTGAGCAGACGCAGGAGCTCCGGAGAGATGTGAAAGCAAAAAAGTGCCGCTCTATCTCGAGCACCATGAGCCCACTGAGATGTAATGATTCCAAGGGGTATTAGTGCTGACCTAACTCTGTTGCATAAGGGAAGAGGACGCCGTGGATGGATAAAAAGCTTCGAGTGCGACCAATTGCGGTTTGCTC